>CH000572.1:239787-257952 GCA_000149265.1 Ciona savignyi | reverse complement strand
TTATATTGTCAAGAAAGTACAACACCATTACTTAAATGGAGTGTCGCTCAGAGTCTATTTGAACACAGTTAGCAATATGTTTATATTTGTTTCAGTTTTTTCATAGTAATCTTAAATGAAAAAAAACGAACCTAAAAATCACTTTTTCAGCCCCCCGTTAAACAGACGTTACACCGGGTGAGGTCGGGTGGCAAGGGTGATCTGGTACTTTCCCTAAAACCAGGTTCCGGAGAGGATGCTTTGAAGTCGCCTCTAAACACCCCGTCGGGGATACAGGTAGATGACTACGATTCTTTATAATGTTTTTACCGGATTTATTTTAATAACAAGATCTAGTTTTGACTCCGAAACAAGGCTAAAAGCAATTTTAAATACCCTAAACCAGAGGCCGGCAACCCCTGGGCCTTTTTTTATGGCACTCCATGTGATTTGACTTGTAGCACAAATCGAACAATAAAAAGTAACTACAAGTTCGCAGAGGGCATATATAAATCATAGATAACATTGTTCGGCTCGCCAAATTGCTTTTTTTTATATTGATTATAAACTGGCACACTGCCTATTAAAAGGTTGCAGACCTCTGCCCTAATAAACTATATTTCAATGTGGAAAAGAACTGTTCCTAGAAATTCTTAAGAACGAAATTTTAATTGGAACCACATTTCGTGCGTCATAATTTTGACTCATTTATTAGTTTGCCATCTGGCCAGCAATTATTTATAAAAATTCCTTGCATTTATTGAAAATTAATTGCAACACAGCGGGTGGTTAATTAGTTGTCCTATTAATATATTTGCAGCAGCCTGTAGTAAAACATTTTATTTGATCTTACGTCAATGGAACATTGCACACCGATACCATAAAAGTTCACTTCAGGAAACATTAATACAATTGCATAAAGTACAGTAGCAAGTTGAGACAATATAAATGGACTAAATATTTGAACTCAAAGAAATAATGATCCTGGATCACTGAAAACCAAGTGATAGTGTCGGTGTTCGACTCCATTACTCATGCATGTATCAAGTATGTTCTGTACGCACACACAATAGCTACATCAGCCTAACTTGGTACAGACATTTTGTGTTTTGATCAATGGTCATTTATTGAGTGTTAATGTAGTTGATTCTCGTATATTGATTAGTAACAAGTGATATAAACTTGTTAATAAATAAAGACATCTCTCGTAGTTCAAGGGGAAATTCAAGGTTAAACAACATTTGTTAACTTTTATATCTTTGCAATCAATTTGTTCGTACTTTCAGGTCATAACTCCAACTCTAGCGGGTGGAATCCCGCCAGCAGCGGGTAAATTGGGTTCCCCCGGGCAAAGATTACCCCCAGCAATCCGACTCCTTCCCCAATCCATGATGATGGCCCCCATATGCGTGAACCCCACTTCTAACCCGACGCAGTCCAGCACCTCTGGCATGCAGGTGTGGATTTTGTTCATGAAAATTAGTTCTCACTTACATGTATAAAATTTTAAATATTTTTTTACATAATTCTGAAATGTACAATATTAATAAAGAATTGTAGAGTGATAAATATAAGAACAAACACAAAAAATTAAAATGAAAAATCTTTAAATAAAAAGTAGTACAGAATAATAAATCCTTAACCCAATATATTACTCTACATGGACGGCAAATGACTCTTGCCATATAATTAGAATGCAGTTACTCCTGGTCGGATTATTTTAGAATTTTTTTTTATTGGATCCAAAATGCTTGCTTTCAATTTTCATTTTTCCTCATCTTTTTCTGGCCTTTATCAGTGGAATGATTTCTATTTTGATTGTTCTCTGCGCACAAACTTTCCTTTCATTTCTGTTAATTACTTATTTTACCCACTCTAGGTCCACACCCCCACAGTGTTCCACCTAATCAGTCCCTCTCAAGTCACCCCACCCTCACCATCTGTCCTGGTGTACCCATTCGGACCCAGGGGCTTTGCAGGGTTGCCCTCCGTCCGCAGTACTGGCCCCTTATCCTGTGGCAGGTGGGTTACAAATTTGTCATTTGTTAATGTTTTGAAACTTTAAAATAAAAAATAAACATCATTTAGCCCTGATTTTTAGTCTTTTCTGATAATTCCAATCGTACCATTTTATTATTCTGTGTTCAGTTTTTCAGTGAGCACGTTAGTTCTATGTGTATAATTAATCTTATGTGCAAGTTGTATAATGCAAATATTATTCATTTCTTAGTTTGGGGGGATCACCAGCATTTAACCTACTTCAGCGGGGATCGACACCAGTAGGTGGCGGTAGTGGATCGCTGCTGAAATCGGCCTTAATGAAGAAGTGGCCCGTGTTTCAGTTCCCACCTCCCGGGCCCTTGCCGTCGGAATCCGATTCGGAGAAAAATAACGAGCCGTCAGATGTCGCTAGTGTGACGGAAACGTCGTCCGATTTCGCCGAATCTTTACCCGATTCGGAAAGCGCTGGGAAACCCACCGACGAGGAGCTACGGGGTAAACTGTCGGGCGCAAATGACCCGTGTTTGTCGGAAGCTGCCGAAAAACTTGAAAAAGTTCAAAATTAACACTGCGTCTTCTAGTGTCGAAATCCCGCCGCTTATAACTACGCTTTGGTGTCGCCCTTTTGGTCCTGTACATACATCGTTACTGGTCTTGATGTCAACCTGAGATTTTACTGCGGACAGTGTTTGCCACTGCCCCCGCCGCGTCATACTTTGCATTGTTACGTCATTTTGCGGTGTCTTGTGACCTCACAATTCGCCTTGGTGCTGTGCGCAGGTGCCAGAGAGAAGGTAGCTGCCCGTTTTTCAACAAGACGTTTTATTCGTTTTCTGTCTTTCATTCTACACTCATATACGAGCGCGCGTCGCTCACATTTGTGCGAAGTTCATATGGTGCTTTTTTATATATTTTCAGTTTCCTTTCACCGAAAATGCATTTTAAGCCCTTTGTCCCGATTTTACCCACCGTTGTTCTATCGACAGTATAGTAGCAAAGCTTTTTGTTCTTTTTCGAAAGTTTCTGTAAATTGTTGTAGACTGTGCTTAGGCGTTTGGCCCCTCGGTGTAACATTTATGCACTTAAAATACGTCGCTTTTACTAATTACTTTGTTGCTAACCATTCGTCGCACTATTAAACCGTCATTCTGTACAAAACGCTCAGATAATGAAATGTTTCAAGCAAACAAATGAAATAAACATGTTCCAGCATACATGGTTATCAATTTGTTCTCCGCGTTTGTCTAGCGGGGTCTGACAGCAGGTTAAAAATAGCGCCGGTGCATATGCTACCAGGTGTTTTTTTTATATTCCTGGCGTTGCCTTATTCACGTTGGCCTCTCCAGCCAGCTAATCCAGATTAGACCCCTTTCGCAAATGTTTAATAAGGAACATTTGCCCAGAACTCCGGACAAATACAATTTGGTGGAATTATATTGTTTAAATTTCTTAGGATCACATAGGTGCAAAGTCTTTATAAAATACACATTATAATGAGAAATATTCTTATCAACACAACGACGAAAATACTAGAATTAAGAAATCATCCTTAACCTTAACGGCGTTAAGTTAACAATATATGCGTTAGGCCTAGGGGGTTATTCTTTTTTCACCTTTTGGACTAAATTGGTGGTGATACTATGTTCTCCAAATTAAGAGATTCAAAAATTAATATGCGGTATCTGACACTATTGCTAATAACTCCTTCGCCCAATTTATTCCAGTTTTTTTTCTTAAACATTTAAAGGGTCAGCACGTACAAAAATTAATTTGTATATTAACAATTTTTGTGAGGTAACACTTACGTAACTTATAAATATCGCTGCAGCCTATACAGGCCCGGTGCTAGAAACCGCGGGGCCCAATTAGAAATGTGATGGCGGGGCCCCTACTCTTCATAGCAAAATTTACGGGTGTTTATATATCATAAAATACATACCAGTACATACAAACTACAAAAATAGACATTTAATACTTGCTTTAAAACAAATTAAAGGTAATGTGGATGCTTATTTACGATATATTGTTTTACTTCCAAACATATATATTGTTTAGCAACCATATTCATTATGACGTAACAGGCAGACACAGAAATATAAATTTGACGTAGTTACGATGCATAACAAATTGATATTATGAAAAAGAATATTATTTCACTTTTTTACGTTTCAGTAGTATTTTAAACCTCGTATTACAGAAAGACCCCCGCTAGCGCGGGGCCCCTTCAAGGTGCGGGGCCCAATTTGATCTAATCGGTCAAATCGGCCTAAAACCGGCCCTGAGCCTATATATTTAAAAGTCCAAAAAGTCAGTTTTAAGGTGACTTTTGCTTATCACAAAACTACTATCCTGTGCTCTTGATGACGTCATTATAGTAATTGTTACCTAATATTGTAGACATACCATGTGAAAGAAATGCAAAAATCAACCAAAAAAATTACTCACCATTAGCAATAAAGACTAACGGCCCTGGAGCGGACCAGTGTAGGAATAAGCAACAAGGTAAAAACATTTGCATTTTTTATAAATATTTAATTATTTATTACCTTTTCTGCAACTTTATAAGTGCGGTTCATATTGTGATTTATTGAAAGCAAAGACGTGGTTGACAAAATGTGTTGCTGTTTTTAAAAGAACCTATTCGCTATAAATTGGTACCTCATTGTCTTGGTAAAGTGGTTGCTATTTAAACAAAGAACGTACGTGTGGGGGTGTAGCTCAGATGGTAGAGCGCGCGCTTAGCATGCGCGAGGTACCGGGATCGATACCCGGCACCTCCACTTCCTTTTTGCTTGGTTTTGATGCTTTAACCAACCGTGCTATGCAACGCAAATTTTGTTTTTATCAATGATAATAAATCGATAAGGTATAGATGGCACCTCCAAAGTTTTCACTTTTAATTGATTCTTTTTTAGACTTCATGCTTTTTTTAGAATGAGAAAGAAAACTCAAAATTCGGGAGAAGATGAAGACTCGGCCATTATGAAGCAGATTGAAGAAATAAGGGAAAAAATAAATTTAAGAGGTGAACCTTTTTTTGTACTATTTGCAAGTTTAAAAACAGTTTCCTAGTATTGGGCCTGGTGAATCTAGAAAAATGTTCAAAAGTAATTCAGTACATGCTAGAGAAAAGTCCTAGAGTTAACATATTTGGCCTAGTAAGACTCCCGGAAGCATTTATGTTTCCTCTTTATCGCAGAAAGATGCCAGAACGCGTTTACTGACCAAATGTCGAGCACGGAAAGCGAAAATGAGAGAATAATTCAAAGGATGAGGACCGAAAACCAATCATTACGCGAGGAACTACGTCATTCGCTGAACAAGGACCATCAATCTATTGAGAAATTATTTGAAAATCGGCCAAAGAGCGAATGCTTGGCGCTGCGAAGAAGAACCGTACAGGTGCCGAAACAAAATGCTTAACAACAATTTACGAATCTGCAGTATGGAAAATGTTCGGATTGTATATTTTTTATATTCCGTGCATATAGAGTATTTGGTACATCGGCGTTAAAGTAACAGTCGAATTACCTGGAAAGTTAATTCTTCGTCAATCCGGCATCTTTCAACAGTTGCTTGAAAGGATGGATTTTTTCTGCAGATAAATAAGACAACTGGGTTGAAATGTGAAATTTACCAAAATACAACTTGACCTCAGTTTGTAACCTGTAAAATTACAGTGGGTGGTAACTGTCATATAGACAATTATACTACTTTCTTTCTTTTTTAATTTGCAATGCATTTTGTCCCAATATCAACTGTTAAAAATAATAAATCAGTCCATTACCCCGTTGCAGGAAGCAAAGGCAGAACTGGATCAAAAAGTTTGCGAGCTTAAACGACATGCGAACAAACTCACTGACGCGAAGAAAAAGAAAATGAAGAAACTTGAAATGTTAAAGCAGTCGATGAACGCACCACTTGCTCATAAAAAAGACGAATATTCTAGTGTAGGAACTTCTGTAATAAAATTGACACTCCTGGCGCTGTGACGTCATCGCTCTGGCAACTTGTAAACTCGGCCAGGTTTTTGTACGAAAGAGTTTTTTTTTTGTCGGAGAGTCATACTATTTATACAAATTAGTGTAAGCACCTGCTTTAAATTAACATTATTACATGTTGCTCTCAAACCCCGTTAGATAGTTAATAATAATTGTGGCTAAATCAGTGTAGACGTTTACACATGCCTTTCATATTGTAATAGCATCCCATATTGAAAAGTACTGTCATATTCAGTCTGTAAAGAACTGTTTTACAGAAGGTTCGTCAGATTGAGAATTCTCTTGACAAAGTGCAGTTGAAGACAGTCACGGCCAAAAATATCAATGATATTTATGGAAAAGTAAAGACGCAATTACACGTAAGTGATTTGACAGACAAACCTAGTGTTGTCCTAAAAACGCCTTAAAAACCAGCAATTACCAAAACCAATGCAAGATTTATTAAAACACTGAATAATTATGCAAATTAAACGACATGTTTGAACGCATATACCTAAAACATTAAATGATTAACGCGACCGATACATATACCAATTTCTGTAAGAAACGCTCTTAGGTAGAAGACCATCATGGGTTCGAAACTTAGACTGGTCAAAAAATATATATCTAAGTTATAATTTTAGTCTCTAATTTACCTACAATTTTAGCCTAAACAAACTCATTCTATAATGACAGGATCAAATCCGAGTTTTTCCAAACAAGTTGGAATTGCTTGAAAATGAGAAAAGAGAAGTTGATCAGGAATGGGCAGCTATGAAAGTCGTCCATGAAAATGCAATGGCTGAAGTCGACGCCGCCTTGGTAAACTTACATTTATGTTAATATTAACCTGCAGATGTCGGAATACTAAACCTTGCGTTGTTTGATTATGAGTTTAGGTAGTGTACTTAGCGGATGTTTCATAAACGGTGGATAAACCCATTAGATTTATTTTGGTTGAACTAAAACAATAGAACCGCCTTGTACAATGCTCTACAATATCTCCTGGTAACCCCATAGTAAATGTGAGGAATATCACATCTGGTGCAATTTTGTTACTTGTTTTTTTTTCATTCACGGCGATAAACTATAAGATCATATAATATATAAACTAAAGGTAACTTTTTTGACGCAATTTTACATAATATTACGTTTAATCAAACACAGAAGGAAAAATCAACCTCTGAAAATGAGCTACGGCAGGCACGGAAAGAAAGAGAACTAACTTTACGTCAATTACGCCGAGATGTTAAAAATATCGAACGAAAAATCGAGGAACAGCAAGTGTATCTCCATAACTTATCTTTATCACGAAAACGTAAGATAGTATGGGCGTTGGCCCTCGGGAATACATCTATTTATTTAATGCTAATTAAGAATATCTGTTTTCTTTTAAATCAATATATGTAAACATTTTAACTTAAAAAAATAAGGGTTAAGATGAAACAGCAACTTCTTTTTGTTTTAGTTACCCGAGTCGATAGCGCGCATGTGCAGAAAGTAGCAAACATGGCGCGAAAGGCGGAAGAGCGCATTCAAATTATTAAGCAATACGAAAGGCAAGCGGAAGATCTGGAACGTGTGACTGGCATTCCATTTACGAATCTTAACGTAAGTTTTGTTGTTGTATTTACCTAAAATTAAAATAGCTACAGCTCAAGACTGTAATTTGCTAAAACTTTTGCTTAAATTGCATTGCTTGTAAAAAAAATAAAGTTGTTGTTTAACCCACTATATTTTTAACATCGTACTTCCTGTCTTGGTCTTTTTTAAATTAATTTGTATTTTGTTTCCAAATATTAATAACGACACTTATAACAAATATAAGTTACAACTAAGCAAAAGAAAATGACAAAATTAAGTAGTCGTTTAACACTTCTGCCCCGGTCAAAGGACCTATATAACAGATGCGGCCGTTAAATCGCTAAATTTACAATTAGTATTTTTAAAAGTACCCTTCTGAAAAAATGGGGTCGGGGCAGTAAAGCGCGATTAATATTGAATGCAGACTGATTTAAGAGAGTTGGGGTGTCGCATTTAGCGTGGGACAATTTTTGTACGGTTTGTGCTTGCAGGGCCTATTGTGGTGCTTGCGCAACCAGATCAATTCCTCTGAGAGCTTAAAAGATGAATCCAAAAAGAAAGCTCATAAAGCGGATTTAATGCGAGCAATGCATGCCAGGCTACATAAGGATTTGGATCGACTTAAGTACCAGCACGAAGAAATGTAAGTTCTTGATTTTGCATTGACGACTCCGTGAATGGATTTTTTTCCTTTGTAGGCTTAAACTGAAATATGTGCGTGTTGCACAGGATAGGATATTTATGTTATAGCCCAGTAAATGGGAAAACGCGGAGGGGTTATCATGTTACAGTTTCTCTAGTGGTTCAGAACGCTATCTTAACGGCCTACCGTTGAACCAATTACTTAGGCTTGATACGTTTTTGCTTTACTAAAATCACGACTATTAAAGATATAGATAACACTTTAAAAAACCAAGAGAGAATTAAATTTTAAGACGCATCTATTGCGCGGACAATACAAGCACTGAAATCACTACTGTGCCGACGCCAGAGTTAATGACTTGATTACCCCGAGAGATAATAAAAACCTGCGTGTTAAATAAGCAATTTAAAGATAAAACTAATTAAAAGTGCAATGGAATAAACTAAACGTGGTATAAAATATTCGGTATAAACGGCGTGTAAAAGGTGCACAAAAAGTCACAACAAACTCATCACAACGAAAACACAACAAACGCCCCCATACTCTATAGATACTCGGGTGTTTCAACCATAGTTAAAACAACCTCTTCAAGGTTACAACGAAAAATCGAAGCTACAGAGACCGAGACAAAGAATATCGAAGATGCGAGCATGAAGAAACAGGTGCAACTGTTCCAGAGCAAACGTTTGGCGGACGATGTTAGGACATGTTGCGAATCCATGTTATCCCACCTGATTCGGTCAACTGCAAATATGAGCATTCGCATACCTACACCGTACCAGAAGTTTAAAACGGGTGGGTTTGGTTTATAAATAGTTAGATTAATTTATTATGGGTCCCATTTGGAAAAATGGGACACATATTGTTTTTGTCCGTTTTTTTTTTTTTTTTTTTTTTTTTTCGTCAAAGGTTTGACAGGCATGGCATGGCGCCCCGACATCTATCAGAAGGAATAATCGAATCGTAATGAAACTTAGCCTTTCGCTAGACAACATGGTATAGATATGCAGAAACCAAAATTTTGGGTGATAAATACAGGGGAATTCCCCTGGTAGGTTAAAAACCCAAAACGGTATTTTTTATGAAAAAATTAGCTTTTTGTGGCATAGCGCTTGAACGGCTACTCCAATTTCAATCAGATTTGGTGGAATGTAAGTGCATTAGGCACTGATTATACGCTTAAAAAACATAAAAAAATTACTTAGGGAAATACCCTAAAAAATAGGATTTTGTACTCAAATCATAATTGTGACAGGCATACCATGTCGCCCCGACATCTACCAGAAGGAGTAATGGAATATCAATGAAAATTTGACATTTTTTAGACACTATGGTCTAGATATGCAGAAACTAAAATTTTGGGAGATAAACTCAGGGGACTTACCCTGGGGCGTTAAAAACCAAAACGGCATTTTTTTCTAAAAAAATAGCCTTTTTTGGTCATAGCGCTTAAACGGATGCTACAATTTGAATCAAATTTGGTGGAATGTAAGTGCATTAGTCACTGATTATACGCTTAAAAAACATAAAAAAATTACTTAGGGAAATACCCTAAAAAATAGGATTTTGTTCTCAAATCATGATTGTGACATGCATGCTATGTCGCCCCGATATCAACCAACGGAAGTAATGGAATCGCAATGAAAATTTGACATTTGTAAGAGAACAAGGTCTAGATATGCAGAAACCAAAATTTTGGGTAATAAATCTAGGGAAATTCCCCTTAGACCTTAAAAACCAAAACGCTATTTTTTTTAAAAAAATAGCCTTTTTTGGGCATAGCGCGTGAACGGCTGTTACAATTTAAATTTGATTTGGTGGATTGTAAGTGCATTAGTCATTGATTTTTAACACTTGAAAGAAATAATAAAATTACCAAGGAAAATACCTAAAAAATAGGATATGTTCTTAAATCATGATTGTGACAAGCATGCCATGTCGCCTCGACATCTACCAAGAGAAGTAATGAAATCGCAATGAAAATTGGACATTTGTAAGACAACATGGTCTATATATGCAGAAGCCAAAATTTTGGGTAATGAATCTTGGGGAATTCCCCTCAGACGTTAAACACCAAAACGTTTTTTTTCTAATAAATTAGATTTTGTAGCCATAGCGCTTGAACGGCTGCTCTAATTTTATTAAAATTCGGTAAAATGTTAAAACATTAGAAACTCTGTTCCAATTAAAAAAAAGAAAACATTTACTTATAGGTTAATTTCCATGAAAACGAAGATATGTTTCTGAATTATGATTGTGACATGCATGCCATAGCCTATCGCACCGACATCTCCAACAAGAAGTCGACAAATCAGATTAAAACTTCAAGAATTGTTACATAGCATGACTACTTATGTAAAAACTTATCTACTAAACCCAGGGGAATTCCCTGGAACAATGAAAAACTAAATCGGGCTGTTTGGGGAATTTAGCTTTCTTTCATTATACAGCGCTTGAAAAGAAGCTATAATTTAAAACATTTTTGTTGAAATGTTCGTAAATTTAAGACGTTTGTTCTTTATTTAACTAAACGTGGAAAATAAGTTTGGTATGTTAACTATGGGACCCATGCGTTTATGCTTGCAGAAACAAAAACTACATACTTAGTGTATAAAATACAAATTGTGGTTAGGGACCCTGTAGCATGAATATAGGTTATACAACATGTGTTTTACAAATAGTGATGGTTAACACGTGGTTGACACTCTCTAGTTTAACTTTTATTTTCATCCAAATGTAGAAACTAGGACAACAATTGCTTTTGTTTGAACCTGTTGCTATTTTAAACAAATTATTTTCGTCGGGGGTAGCTCAGATTTTTTTCGTATTTTCGTCGGGGGTAGCTCAGATGGTAGAGCGCGCGCTTAGCATGCGCGAGGTACCGGGATCGATACCCGGCACCTCCATTTTTGTCCAACCCATTTTATTTCTCCGAATTAAACAGCGCACCATAACCCATCTTATACCCAAAAGCGAACGCAGGCCACACAATGTTTACATCATCTATGTCTATCAGATGGGTGGGTACATTTTTTAAATCAGTGGCCAAAATTAATATATTCTTAGACTGTCGTGCCCAGCTTACGAGCCGCCACTCACATATAGTTTGTCACTGTTGATAAAAAAATATTAAGCTATAAAATACGGTACATTACTATAGTTAAAATCCGAAAGAACTGCGCACACATATAGCCGTGGCATTGCTATTTAATCTTGCAACACAATTGAGTTCTGGCAACTGAAGCTAAATGGATTCCCGAATTCGTATGCTGCTGGTTATAAAAATCTTGTTTCAGCGTCCGACGAAGAGCGTTTGGCATGTTTTGAGGCATGTATGAAAGCAGTTGAACTTATCTACGAGAAAGCACGAGCTTATTTGAAGAACTCGCTGCTAGACGAAAATAACATTCTAGATATGTCACTATCTGGCGAGGTATTGGCTCGACTATGTCATAATTTCAATATAGAAAAGCCACGTCGGGTAATATCATGAGGCCAGTAAAGTTATACCTCTGTGCTAAAATAACGCATTTATTTATCAAGCAGGGTTAGCTTTAAATTCCTTAAATATTGCTAAAAGTGTTGCCAAACTAAAAACATTTCATTTCTGACACAAAATAAAGAATATTCTTAAAACACCAATTTCGTGTTTAGAACAATGACGGGCTGATTCACGAAAACAACAACCGAATTCCAGCGCAACTTGAAAGGCGATTATCAGAAGGTATGAGTGAACCCTTTGTGTGCGAGAGCATCGCTGTTTAGATCGCCCAGTCGGTTATTACATTTAAATATCACCCGAATACGAGCATGAAACAGGAATAATCTAACGACTGCCCGTATCATTATTCCCTTGCCTATACTCCTCCGCTATGATGCATACGGGTATTTTGTCTATCTTACCCGGGTGACTTGAATTAGTGCGTCACCTTTCAGCCAAGGGTTGTAGGTTCGAAGCTGGACGTTAGCTATAGTTGATGTGTCCTTTTCTATAGTACTTAACGGACGTAGCATGAACCCAGTGGAATGATGGGAATTTAAGAAAATGCCTGAATCATAAAAGAACCTACTTCAATAGCTTCAGTAACCCGATGGTGGGCTCGAGGTGATCTGATGATTGCCCGTATGTTTTTTACATTTTCGGGTATAAACATAAATATCTTACCCTGAATTGCTTTCTTTCAGAGTTTGACAATTACAACGTAACCACGAACGACCGCTACGTTTCTAGGGAAATGATAAAGCAGCAAACTGAACATTATACCACGTCGCGCGGGGGACGGCGAAAATAATTTCGTATTGTTTCAATGTATCGAAAAGTTTGAAGTTAACGCAAAGTAACTAAAACACAATTAAATAAAAATGACAAACAGCCAAAGTTGTGTTGTTTTTGTTGCCTTTTTTGGTTAGAAGCATAAAGCGGGAGTCGACTTGACCGGTTTGATCCTGTGTCTGACCGCAATTCTGCTTAGTAGTGGTCCCGGTCAACGAGAGCTTATAACAACTTTGCATCCATTACTAGTATTTGGGTCAATCTCCATCGTATTCAACCCACTGCAATAGCTATGGTAACTCGGGGAGAAAGAGGTTAGATTTTTGCCACTGTTTAAAATCCCCTTTGATTTTGTTTCTCGTGGGATAAAGCATATAGTATCCAATAGAAATAAATACATGTCTGTTGATACTTTAACCTCGCCAGAACAACCTTTTAAAGGTTACAAAAAATCGCCAATATGAACATCCACAAGCCTACGCCTCACCAAAAAGTGGTTGTGTATTATAAACCATATACTGTATCTCTTTTTAAACTCCTTCCATCGTCCAGTTGGGAAAACTGTTTCGACAGTTGTTTTGCATGTGTCATTTCTTTCTATTTTTGAGAAATAATTGATTTTAACAGTCGACGATATACTACTTTCTCTGTCTTTTTGAGGTGACATTTATCCAAACAACAAGGACGGGCATTCCTGCAACTCGCCTGCACTCCCTTCTAACCACCCGCCATTCTAAACAGTCGAGATGTGTCGGGGGTGTAGCTCAGATGGTAGAGCGCGCGCTTAGCATGCGCGAGGTACCGGGATCGATACCCGGCACCTCCAATCCATTTCTTTTAAGTGAAATTCTCGGGCTAACAGAACGAGAAGGTTGAAGTTAAAGCTAACTCTTTCACTCCCGGCCAAATGCATTAATTTAAACATGCTGTCCCGCAGTGTTTTTTACAATTTTTGGTCATTTTCAAATTAGCACAGTTTTTCTCAAATTTATGCTATGATTTAATATTTAGTATGGTTGGAAAGATAATTTATCCCTCTTTTAAACAAACCGCACACCTAGAATCTACCTCCAATAAAGAATATATTATGTAAACTTTAGTGAACACCACTTTTTATGTAAAGAAAATTCTGATGAGGTGCACTGACAAACGAAATACTCACTAATTATTGGTATGCCCAAATGATATAAAAATTGGAATGTAGATTGTCTAATAGTTTTTGTACTCAGGAATATTTGAACTGTATTTGTATCTTGAGTAGTTTTTTTTACTATTCCTAATTGAAATTTTCCTTGATTCTAACTATATTATGAAAAATTGAACCAAAACGCATTGAAGTTTTTAGTTTTGTAGAACTAAAATAGTAAAAAGTATAAATAAGAACAGTGAAGGAAGTGTAAAAAGGGCATACAAAAGCAAACAGACACAAATACTATATCCAAGATTCTTCAAAGCAGGGCACTCGGCACACCGAACTAGCTAGTCTCGCCGCCTTTTTCTTTATCGTGCGCTCAGCAGGCCCAGCTGGATTCATGCTTTGGTGAACACGAAGCATAAACGCCTGCTGCGAAAACGTCACCAACGCTCTCCTTTTTTTCTCAACGGCACGAAATTCACAGAGAATGTAAAGAAAGACTTGCTTGACAAAAAGAGCTTCTCCGCAAGTTAACGCGACTCCTATTGGCTGAGTTAGTCACTTGTAAACTCGTGTAAAATCGATAGAAATAAGAGGCGAAGCCTTGAAAAAGAAAGGCTATCACTCCTTGCATTTTTAATATTTCTCCACGAAAATTACAGAGAATAAAATATAGGGTTTCCTTGATCGAATGAGCCATAGCTGAGGTCTCTACCATTACGCATTGCGGAGAAAAAATAGCCATAGCTGAGGTCTCTACCATTACGCATAGATTTGCACCCATTTATGTACAGGCGGGATACCATGTTTTCCCACCAACTCGCGATATATGGCGAGTTGGGACGGAAAGAGCTAAATGTCATACACCTAACGCAATTATGAATAGTATAAACAGTCATATGTTTCATTGTTCTTTTGTTCTCATTTTCCAAATGGTTTTCATTAAAACGAAGACAATTATCACATTACCCTATATATATGTAGATTCTTTTGCGTTGGCGACCCGCAATTCCACCGAGAATACACTATGGTTACGTTGGATTCTCTCACGCGAATAATGTCTCAAGGTCTTTTTCGGTTTAAACTCACACGATTTCCTTTCGGTTTTCGACGTGTTGTGAAAATTTTCTGAAAATAACAATAAATACAATCAAAAATATCGTCAGGAAATCAATGCTCAAAAAGGTTGACAAAAAACTTACCAACTGATTATCTTTTTGCAGGTAAGTATCATTAGATTTCAGCATAATCTATTTCGATAGCAATGGTTCTTTAACGGTTTAGTACTAAAACTAAACGAAAAAACGACGAAACGAGGCAGTAAATAAATGAGGCGCGTTCTTGACGTCACAATCTTAAAATGATTGGGATTGCCCAATCTTAAAATCAGGGGTTAACCATGACGTCGATTCAACAACATCAAACGATGTGAACTTACGATACATAGGTTACACTATGCTCTTTGGTTTGTAGGAGGTTGAGGTATTTAATATATGTTTAAGACTTTTTAATTAAAAGAGCACACATAAAAATCGACAGAAGTTAATAGCACCCCATGGAAATTAATTACTAGATTTTTAAGGTCGCGAAGGTAAAACCCAAGTTAACTCATCATGAAAATTATTTTTCAAACCTTCAATCCACACCTATATACACACATCGTACAGCAAGCAGACAAATGTCGGCCTTTTTAAAAAAAAACAATGGTTTTGACATGGACTAAGCTCACCAATAACGTTTAGGTCGCCTGGTAATGAGATTATTAACACCGGTTGTGCATTTCAGGGAAATTGCTGAGGCTGCCTAATAAGCGGTTTAACGAACTGGACGAATTCTCCGTTAGATTATCTCGCATCCTCTATCGGTTTACATGAGCTAGTGTAGTGTTTTATATGAATGAGATTTTTTCTTTAAGCGTTCCTTTACGTTTGGTGTAATCGATTTAATTACTGGGCTTAGGAGATGTCCGTCAAGTTCGTGGTACAAGGACATAACCGACTACCTATTCACCGGTATCGAACCTACACAACTTCGGCAGAATGGCGACTCAATGCACTAAGACATTCTGCTTTACAAGCCGCGAGTCTCTACCGATCACCTTCAGCTAACTTCCCTGCGCACTGCACACCATATCACTAAGTCAACCGTCATCCTTAAGTCGACCGTCATCACTAAGCTGACCGACCAAATCGGAAACCGCCAATTAGCATGAAAAGTCGATACCAGGCAATCCACTTACACCCATTAAAACTGCCAATTCAAAATTTATTTAGCGTTATACCGAAAAATGAAATCCTTTTAGAATATAAAGCAACCCCAGCTTAGGCTTACCACCAATGTTAATTGTACAAAGTATTTCTTACAAGTTGTTTCCAGAGAATAAAAAAAACAGTTTATCTTAGTAAAATCGACCAGCGGACTAACATTCCCCTTACTTGTCAAAAGTAGGCCTATCATAGCATTTTTCGTTAAAGAATTGCAAAAATATTAATTTAACCAAGGGTCTCTAGGGCAAGAGAACGAAACACGGGGCTAAGCATGTTCAACAGTAAAAATAAAATGTATTTTCCATTAGGAAAAATAATTTTGCCGATTCGCAAAATAGTTTTCCGATCGGGAAAAAAGTATTGCCAACTTTTCCGGATTGTAAAATATTTTATTGACTGGAAAAATAGTTTTGTTAACTGGATGAAAATTCTCACCTTAAAAAACAACCAACACTGGTGAACCCTGCTTCGCAGATTTTTTTTTAACAGGTAAGCTTTATTTTAATTAGTATATTGCTTGTTTCGGATTAAAACTTTTTTTATTTGTTTATTCGTATTAAAAAATAGTCGTACGACGTCGTACGACATTTGAGCGACCTTTTTTCTATTTGAGTATTGTGCCAGAATCACCAATCTTTAGTACAGTGTGCATGTCGTGAAATCCCCGGCAGTTTCTTATGGCAACGTAACAACAGTAATGTCGCGTGTTTGTACAGAAAGAACTTCCTTACTGTATTGTTGATCTGAGTTATACAATTTTTGGAATTAAACAAATTTGTACAATGTTCTACAGTCAAAACTTATATTTTTTTTATTAAATTTTTACTTTCTGAGTGTCTATTTATTCCACAAATAATACGCAATTGCCTTTATCGTAGCGCATGGTTATTAATTTCATCATACTAGGTCAGTTTTAGAGACTACGTTATAAAGATGTCGAAGGTATCTGCCGTGAAACGCGAAACTTATTTTACCCGTGTGCATAAGAGGTGGAAGAGACGAGATGTGGTCAAAATCATTGAAACCCACCCTAAATATTTATTTACGCAATATATACGATACTGCCTCCGATCTTTTTTGAAAAATCATCCAAATAAAAAGGTAAATCAAGCTAACACTCTTGATATTAAAGATTAAACTCATTGGTAATTTAATGTCAATCGGTAGTTGAAAGATTGCATGGTTAACATTAGCTTTTATCCAGTCGATTGTGTCCTTAGGCAGTGACACAATGTTACTGAACCCATGATGATATTATAAGTTGAATAACAATGTGCATGGTTTTTTAAATATTTTATTCATCCTGACATGAATGGCTGGTCCGTTATAATCATTGTGCCAAGAATTTAAATTTAGGATGCCTACCCACCTAAATTTGATTTTTTGAACAAAAACTCCCTTTTATATTTGTCAACAGATTATTCTAGAAGATCCAGATTTTGCTGAGGTTATTGATCAAGAACTTGTGGTCGATTTCAATCAAATTGTAATTATATATTATATATATAAGTTTAAATTTTTTATAGTTTTAACTACTAAGTTACTACACATTGGACAACTTTTAGCTCATACTGGTTTAAATTGTTTTCACCCTTTTTATGCAACATCACTGTTTCTAATTAATGGTTCAAAATTACCTCGACAAACTGAATTTAAAGGATTTTTGATGAAACAGCATTTTCAGACAAAATTATGAAACTTAAATTTGCGTTTGCTCTTATAATGGAACGATACTAGTAAACAGTATCATAATGTAATATTAAGCCTAAATTTAACACCTATGTTTTGCCTTCCAAGCCAATTCGCTTTACGTCGTATGCTCCAGCTGTGTTTTACTCGCTGCGGAAAAAAGTTGGCTTGTCGTCGGAAGAGTACTTAGGTGTTGTGTCACCTAAAGATACGGATGATGTTTATCTTGAGTTTTTGTCCAACTCGAAAAGTGGTCAAAACTTCTTCTTAACGTGAGTGGTTTGATTTTGTTTTACAAATTGATATCTAGCCATTAAACCATACCTGTGTCTTTAAAGACGCTCTTTTTTAAAAAACATTATACTTGTGATTGAAAATGAATGTAAATGTTGATTCCAATCTTTGCTTAAACATTGAACTACAACCTTCAGTGTTACACTGGGTATAGCAGAAGGGATGTTGTGTAATTTTGGTTAATAAAGTTTGACTAAATTTTATTTTTGGCCTTATCTCCTTATTAGCAGATCTTCATCAACAGACATATAATTATCACTAAGTATGTGTTTATCATTATGTATTATAGTAGGCGGACTAAACAAAATGACGTGTCATTT
>CH000572.1:215988-239484 GCA_000149265.1 Ciona savignyi | reverse complement strand
GAGAGCCATTGATTTAGTTTTTCTCTAATTGTTATGAAAACGACGTATGTCTGAATACGTGCTCTCTTCAATTGGATGCTGCCGCTTGAATTGATCGTTCTTATTTTTTCCACCCCTTTAAATATTCTCAATCGTGCCAATATTTGCCCAAACCCACAACCACTCAGCTTGACAGGAATGGTAGAGCAAGAAATATTAACTAAACCTGACATGACTGCCGTGTACTTAACTACTCAATAGGGCAGCTTTTGCGACGATATAATCGTTTAACTATATAATTTATATAGTTAAATTCAAGTACCACATGACTTTATTTTAAACTCACTATTTGCTTTACAGTAGTAACAAGCAGTTTATGATCAAGACGATCACTAAATCAGAAGCAATTTTTTTCATGAAAATCATGAAACGGTAAGTGGTAAATTGACCTTAAAATCAAAAGTTGCTAGGTGAATTTCCTAACTTCAAGTTACCACAATCAGTGCCACATTAGTATTATCCAGAAGATTTAAAGGCACTTTCTTAACCAATGCTATTTTATATTTGTCAATATTTAAAATCTGACTAGAGGTTTGTTATAAATTTAATAAATTAAGATCCGAGCACAAAAAGATTTATCAAACAGTTAAATATCTTAAATCATATAAAGCTATATGAAGCAGAAATTTTATAATAAATACTTTTTTAAAGCACAAGATGCCACTTTATCCCATTTAAAGCTCTTTTTAATCAATCAAAGTTTAGTTTCCAACCTCTGAGCTGTAAGTGAAAGAGTTTTAGTTCGTTTAATGTATTATGCATGATAACTTTTAAGGCTTGTGCTTTACACAGCCTTTATATTTGGGTTTATTAAAATTACATGTTGTTTTCTTCTCAGCATATCTATTATGCAATATTTAGAAGATGTTTAATACTTTTGTTTTGATTGTGCTTGAGATGTTTTGGCAAAATAACTCTTTTGTAAGAACAGCAACTGGTGATTTTGATTTTGGCTGCAGTACAACATGCTTTATTGTAAATATTTTATATGAGCCACATTACCTTTAAGTCAGTAGGAAAGGCTGATATTACCCACACATCTAGAAAAGACAGTGTATGCACATTAGCTGAAAATCCTTCTATATACAATTCCTTTACCTGTCTACCTTATCATATCATACGTGTCACTTGTTATAAACAATGTGCCAGTTTCCTGGATGCCGACCTTAGCTGGAAAGCAAAATCACCTCACCACAATTTTACTCACAACTCTGCCTCACCTTATCTAGTGGAGTTTAACTTAAAGGGAATGTGTAAATAACCCAAACTATAGGCTATTGCCTTATGTAATGCAGCTTTAAGTTGTCAACATATGTATCAGAGTTATAAATCCATTGTCAAATACAATACATTGACCCATAAAAGACTTTTGGAAACTTGTTCGCTTAGTCACTTTTTATTCTTAACATAGTTTTTTTACAGTCCACATCTGCAGGTATTAAAAACTCGTGCCTACTTACAAATTTCTATAGTTATACTATATCTTCTGGCCACTATGTTTTCCATATATTGTTTATATTTTAAATTTTTCAATTTCAATCAATGTGGTTATGTGATAAACCAAAGGACTACAGCAAAGTATTTTCACAGGTATTTTGGCCACTTTGAATCCTATCCACATAGTTTGCTGGTTAAGTTTATCGGGTTGCACAGCATCAAAGTAAAGAAACTCAGCAAACCGGTAAGAAACATTGTTTGTTTGTTCCTCCAACTAGTTAGCAAATTAATTAAGGTTGGGAATTAGTTCTGACTACACAGGTGTGGCCGCCGTGTGGGGTTTAATATTCATGCGAACCACTTTTCCACTTTGATGTGTTCTTAAGAAAAGCAAGTAATGACTACTGGCTTATTCGTATTCAAAAATGAATAAATATATACCCAATAATAAGCACTATACCATAGCTTTGGTTGCATTATTTATTTATTTAGAACGTTGAAATTATTAAACCAAGCCATAAATCGGCTGGGTCAGATGTGTTCTTCGGCAAGGGTGATAGTACGCATCATCTCATCCCAGTGAATAATGGGTTAAACTAAAGCTGTAGCATCTTCTCCATCACATACAACACACTGCAATAGCTTTTGTATTAGATAGTTAACATAAACATAAGGTAATATGAGTATATGACATTTGGCTGTGTGGTAACACTTCATTTTTCCATTAACAGGATCTAAATATTAATATTATATATTCTAATTTAACCAATGCCCACACAAAAGGTAGTCTGTTAAATGTATGTGTTTGTTACACCATTTGCCGTTCACATAGATATAAACTGGAAAATCTTTATTATTTCTGTTTCCCGTGTCTGTCAGTATGCATAATATATGCTTAAGATATGCATAATATATGTCTTTTATTTATGCTTCAAATTTACACAAAGCGACGACAGTTCATGTATATTTAAACAGATCCATTATCTTGAATATCTTAAGTGCACTGAAATGAGAAAATTAGCCACAAGCCTTTTAAGCTTCTGCCAACCATTCAGAATTCATATACAGCTGTATAGGTTCCGTAATCATTTTGTTTGGCCATTTTCCAGGTGTATTTTGTGGTGATGCTGAGTATTTTCTACCCGGGTGAGCGAATTACTGAGCGATATGACATCAAAGGCTGTCAGATCGGCCGATACACAGAGCCACCGTTGGAAGGTAGCAACGTGGTTGTTATTTTAAAGGAAAAGAACCTGGAGGGAAAATCAATCAATCTCGGTGGGTGTTCTTCACTTGTCAATGGTTCGATTGACTTATAATGTTAATTTACATCAGCAGATTGTTAATCATAGTTTAGGACAGATTACATCTGCAGCGTTTGTGTTCTAGACCAAAACCACCTGCTTTTTAAACACATCTATGAATACATTGGCGTTACTCTTTCTAGTATTAACCAATTGGTGGAAAAGTATTCAATATCTTAAAGCACAAAATATGTTAAGTTTTTTTAATTTTGGACAGATGCTATGCAACCAGATGGTTGGTTTGATCTTTATCCTGATCACTTACTGTGTAATTATGTCGTTTGTCAAGGCACCTAATGAATATTTTTAAATTCATCAAATAATTATATCAGGTTGTAAAACAAAAAAATATCAAAGCTACTGCAACAGCTCTGTTAACTAGACTATAGGCATAAGGTGGTCTACAGATATTCATGATATATTATCATTATTTGTTGTTTATCTCAAGGATAAAAACAAGCGTTCTATCGGCCCTCTCCCACAATTTTTTTTTGATGACTAACAGCATCACTCCATAGGTACACAGCGGGAATGGTTTTTAAAACAGATCGACATTGACTCGAAATTCCTTCAAAGCATAGAAGTACTGGACTACAGTCTCTTGGTTGGTATACAACCTTTACATAAGGACGAAGTGCAACAGAGTAGGAAACTTTCGACTGTGATCACACGCACACAAAAGTAAGTAACTGTATATTGGAAATGCTTTAGATTCTAAAGCAGCCCTACACTCTAAAGTTTAAAATGTAGTTCCTGCAAATATAACCTAAAACAGGGCTGCGATTTATCTGTGACTCTGGAAAATCGGAATTTTGGGGATGTTATCCTCAGTACTACAAACGGTATTTAATATCAGAACTCTTGTCACCAAAATGTAGCTAATCGCCAAAAATGCTTCCGAAATGCGCACGAATCACAGCCCTGTTTGGAGTATTCCTAACTTACAGGGGTTTAAGTTATAAACGTATGTCCGTTATTGTTATAAATGTGATTGGATTTAAAAGCATTGTTTATACGCAGATCTGTATCGAAGTCTCACAGTGTAACCCCACAACACCGCACTGCATTGCTCGGTAACGGTGACCTTTTCTCACCCACTGCCGCGGTGGATGAATTCGATGACGGACCGCTTCCCGGCATGGTGGATGATCTCTACTCCTTGAAGCTGCCTCCGTCGCCCTCTTCGTCCTGCTCGTGCGACTGCCGAGTGTCGCCCCATCCGGGAAAGTCCCCTCGCAAGCGGGAGGCGACCAGATCGCATGCTATGTACTGCGAACATGCAACACTCGAACCCGAAGAGGCGCAACAACAAAACCGAAGGCTGCTTCCGGACTACAAGAACGAGCTGCACGTTCTTGACGGCACGGAACGGTACTTCGTCGGAATTATTGACTTCTTCACTCGCTTTACCCTTAAAAAGAGACTTGAAAACGCCTACAAGAAACTCATCTACCCCCCTTTATCATTCTCCACTGTGCATCCTGACGTTTTCGCGGACAGATTTCGAAAATATTGGGACAAACACACTGAATAGGATTTCGAATTTTATTACCTGTAAATACATCGTACCAGTTTTGGCAGTGCTAATCCTTTCTTAGTTAATCTGATTTAAGTTGTTACCTAGTTTTGATCACGATGTAATGTTCTCGTCTACTGTGAAGCTTTTTATCCTAGTTGCAATTTCGCATTAAATAGATGTAATTTTACCAATGTAATTATGGGGCTAGTGTTTATTTTCCCCTATCCTTCCAGTATATATGTTTACTGGTTATACACAAGTGAAGTGCCACTGTGAAAATAAAATATCTGGCATTTTCGTCGTACGGAAAAAGTTGACGATCGATAAAAAAAACAAGCCTTTGGCGCATGCCTACCAGAACCGATGTCAAAAATGTTTAAAAGCAAACTAAGTAAAGAGCAGAATAGTCCTTTGTAAGGCACTCAACGAACATTACCCAAACCTAGCGGATTAATTAGTTCTACTAAACTGTAAGGAATGTTTGAATTATACTCAACACACTGCAATAGCTCCGGTAACCCGACGATGGGCGTGATGTGATCTTACGATTGCCCGTGTGTTAACCCCCTTGGTGTTCCCACTCGCGGGGATAAACATGAATATCCTATTTTAAGGGTATAAATACTTGGCTATGTATAAATGTAAACTAGTTTGTATTATAACTGTTGATGTTCTTTTTCGACCAGGGGTTTGTTCATTCTGTAAAAAAGTGGGTCTGTAACTAAGGATATCATGAACGAAAAATAAAAAAAAATAAAAATTTGTCCGGCCCGTTGGTCTAACGGTTAAGTGCGTCGCCTTTCAATCGAAAGGTTGCATGTGCGAAACTGGTCGTTAGCTAGTCGGTTGTGTCCTTGGGCAAGGCACTTTACGGACATTGCCTGAACCCAGCGGATTAATGGGTTCCACCAAATTGAAGGAACGTGTCTATCATATACAACACACTGCAATAGTTCCGGTAACCCGACGATGGGCGCGGGGTGATCTGACGATTGCCTGTGTGTTAACCCCCTTGGTTTTCCCATTCACGGGGATAAAGATGAATATCCTATCCTATATCCTATCCTAAAAAATGCGATCGTACCCTTAATTTAATCTGGAGTATCTGCACCAGAATCCAGTGCGAACGACACTTCCATCGGTCTTGAACATTAAGGTAAGTTGTGTTGCATTGTACGTCCTTGTGAAGGGAGATTTTGAACCACAGAATTTGTCGAGCTGAATTCCAAACTTTGATCCTCGTTTAATGACCACACTGTTGAAATTGCAGCTTGGCTCACTTCCTTCCAAGCTGTTATAGACACACGTTTAGGTTATAATATGTGTGCGTGTTAAACTAATATGAAATAATGGTATAAAATTATAATATAATAAATTATGCCAAAAATTAGTGTGAAATTATTTGCAGTATGCACTGGTTCTTAAATATTAACTCTGAGGTTGGCTTGACATTATTATTACTAAGATATGTGTCGCGAGATGTTGCAATAATTTAGTCTGTTCTACTCTTTAATTACGACATTTGGTGCACAGTCATGTGGCCGAATGGTTAACGCGACCTGTAAGTACACCCACTACTATGCAAGAAGGCATGGGTTCGAAACTTGTGTTACGTGAAAGCTGCTTATCCTTGCTGATAGGTTCCACGAGCTTTAAGAGCAAGTAAACCGCTGAACAAACGCACACATTAAAAGGTAATTACTATTTTTTTACCGAGCTTAGTTTCGAACCGATTAAAGTTTCGTTACTGAGACTGTGTATGTATCGGTGGCGTCAACCATTCGGCCACACGACAGTAAAGACAATTAATTACTCAAAATTTGTGAAAGCTAGATGAATTCTTGTTGCTCCTGGTGGTTTGATCACATAATTATTCTCTGCAAAATTGGGATAATACTCTGGATAGCCGGGAGATGATATTGATTCGGATGATGGGAAGTTTGATCCTGGGTGCATATTATCGTTTATTAATAAAGCCTAGTAACCAAAGAGGATCATATATTTTAACTTGTAACTTTGTAACTATTTTATCCTAAATTACATTTACAATTATTAGTCGAATTGTGTAAGTGTGCATTAATACTTTTAAAATTAAAAATTCTAAACGTTTTGCACCTTAAATACACGAACCTGTTATGAAATATCTAACATTGAAACCGCTGTGAGAAATAGTGCTATCTGTTTTGAACTTTATTGTCATAATCCTTCTTTTAGTTATGGCACTAGGATTTGTTGTGCCACAATATTTTCCAATGAACTCTGTTGGTCTTCTACCATATCCATTAAACAATTGCAAGTAGTCGAACCTGTTAAAGACGCAAATGTTACTATAGCCTTTATATTAGTCGTCAAAATACATAACAAATGGTCTGTGTGAATTACCTGCATTGGGGATCTGGCTCAAGGTTAAACGCAAGGAAACTGAGGGAAATCGCATTGTCGAAAGCAGTAATGACTCCGTATGTGCATTCGACGTTTTTAGGATAATCGCCCGGATGATTGGGGGATTTAATTAAGCCAGTACTTCCAGGTGCTCCTCCAAGATTATACTGGTTGCAGTTGCTAGGACCTGCAAATAGGGACAAGATATTTTATGTTTATCACCGTGAATACCGGAGCTATTGTAGTGAGTTGTGTAAGATTTGGACGTTTCTTCAATTTGGTAGTACCGATCAACCCCCTGGGTTTAGGCCAGTGGTTCTCAAACTTTTCCAGCACGTGGCACACTAAGAAAGTTTTAAAAAATTCGCGGCACACTTGAACAAAACAAATTTAATCAAGGAATTTTATTTAGCCAATTTTAATAGGATGGGTGTGCTTTTAATAGGATGGGTGTGTCGTTTGGCACAAATAAGATCGCAACGAGGTTCCATATTTGACAAACACAACCGCTCCAACTGAGTACTAAATAAAAGTTTAAATGGTATCCAATAATTTAAGTTTGCTTATGGAATAATCTTATTAATAAAATGGTTTTTCTACTGTTATATAGGTAGCTTTCCTGCTGCTTAGCTCATTGTGCAGGACAAGATGTCATGAATGTGTTAAAAATACATTAATACACCACACTGAACAATGAATTGTGCTTATGACATAACAATCACCCTTAATCCATCGCTACCCATAGCAATATTTCTGTGCATTAAAGTCGCGTATGCCCAATTTGCCCACTCGTAAAACAAAGAGGTTTTCTACATAATTTTGCAAAATTCCAAAAAGTTTCACGGCACACCTGAGAATCTCAGACGGCACACCAGTGTGCCGCGGCACACAGTTTGAGAAACACTGGTTTAGGCGATATCTGCTAAGTGTTTTGCCCAAAGACATAACCGACTAGCCAGCGAACAGTTTTTTTAACCTACAACCCTTCTTCTGAAAGGCGACGCAATAATCGACCGGATAAAATGGGCGGTTAAATTGTAAGTCGAAGGTTATTTACCGTAACAGTATGTTGGCAAAAATTTATTTTCTAAAATTGCCCTTACCTGATATGGTGTACAGTAGTCTGAATCCTCGTCTTGGGGTAGTACTATCCGTGGAGAACTGAATGTAAACATATTGTTCGCCGGTGATGGTAATTGCCGCCGGAGTGCTAGATCCGCAATATTTTCTAACTGGTAATGCAAAATTTCCCCTATACCCAACTCTGATATCAACGTAGTCAAATCTGGAAAAGCAAAGTTAAACAATTGCATTTTATCACGTCTGTATCAAAATATAAACGTACGCGCAAATGCTGTGAGGTTCCAGATCAAATGCTGTAAAGTTTAACGTAATTGTTCTTGTTGCCCTACCAGCATTGAAACGATACCGACAGTCGGCATTATTAGGATAATTGTCGGGGTAGCCGGGTGATGTAATGTACCCTGAACCAGGCCCTCCTCCAATTGAAAGTTGATCACAAGAAGGTGTCTGTGAAGCTGGGAACAAATTGTACAGTTTAAAAAAGAGTGAAGCCGTACCCGTACGGTCATTTGGCCAAATGGTTAACACGATAAATACATACACCAAGTTCTAAACAAAAACGCTCTATGTAACACGCCCACCATGGATATGAATTGTCCGTTAAAAAAATGTGACAACGGCTGTGTGGCCGAATGGTTAAAGCGACCGATTCTTATTTACAAATAATTGTTTTTTACAAAATTATTCTTAGTAAACGAAACTTAGCCTGGTTAAAAAAAGAAAAATCACCCACCAACGGTTACGTGGCAGAGGTGGTAGTGCGACCGAATTATATAAGGATTATATACTTAAAACAGTCTTTGTGGTAAGCGAGTTGCGAGTTCGAAACCAACCCTGGTAAAACAAGAAGAGGACCCAAGTATAGACGATGAGTGGCAAATTGATTAGCGCGACCGGTTTATATAGGCATCATGTTATATGAAACAGAAGGGTGGGCCCATCATTGTAAGAAACTAAGCCACATATATAAGCAAGTAACAAAATAAAATTAACCGGTTATTTTGTCAAATATCAAAATATACTCACGTCTGATAAAATATCTAAATCGGAATCCAGCTGACGACACACTGGAGTCAGTGTGGTAACGTATATACATATACTGGCCACGGCCCGAAACGAGGATGGATGAGTTAGTTCCGCAAAATTTTCCGATCAAACGAGAAAAACTGCTATTTCCTTCATAGACTTTAACGGAATCGTATCTGCAAGGCATCACGGACAGTAAGCACCAGCGTAATAATCAACAATACATTATGATTCTCTTACTCGCATCTCGGGTGCTTTTCCAATTCAAAAGGACTAAAAGTCACTTTTATCACGGCATAGCGGCTTTGGGCATCTATTCGGTACAAGCAATCCAAGTTATGTACATTCGTTGAGATATTGGGCGAGCTAATGTTGGGTGAGGAATAACCTATTGAACCAGATAGTGACATGCTACAGGCAAAGACATCCTGAATCTCTGCAAAAATAGATTTTTCTTTAATATTTGTTACGTATTTAATGTATATATGTATATATAGTATCTTAGTAACAGCACTTAGGCATCTTACCTGTTACAACAAGTAAAATAATGGCAATTAACAAAAGCTTCAAGTTTGTAGTAAAGTAGTAGTACATTTTGAGAACTCCTAGATTTTACAATGAGCTTATCGTTTGAAGTAAATTGTACTTGTTATTTTTACTACTTTACAAAACCAACTTTTCAATATCTCGTCTTTATTTTTAGACCTTTTCTTGGTTTAGAACATAGACCACAAAATTGTCTTCACCGAATGCTTGGCGCCGGAATTAAATTTTAAACGAAATAAATCAAAAATTTGATGACGTCTTATCCGCAGGCGGTACATGTTTAATTCGGAACTTTGTCACGTGGTGCAGATTATCAACGTCATTTGTCTATGTACATAATGCCCTTTCGAGAAGTCTCTACATTGCCCGTAATTTAAAACACCACTGCTATACCATTGTGCACGGTCGTGTGGACGAATTGTTAACGCGACCGATACCTATACTGAGTTATATTAAAAAATCGTCTAAGCAGCCTAATATGGGTTTGGAACTTAACAAATCTAAAAATATGTACAGTGCTTTAACCAAATGGTTCGTATGACAAATACATATACTAATTCTTAAAAAAAAAAAAATTGGGGACGCGCCATTTAGGTTTTAGAAACCAAGCTTTTTCTATAATAAATTCAATGTAGTTTCTTTTGTACAGTGTTTCCATATATACACACTGTTAGAATAACTTCATATAAAAGTAAATTTTGTCATTTGCATAATTTTTGGTTGTATTTAATAGTGATAAATAGAATTACATAAAAGCATCTTGTAGGCTACGAACTGCTATTTGGTTTACAAATGAACATTTCGAAGACCACGCCAAAGTTAAACAGAATTTGTATGTCTAGCTGTATGCGAAACGCGAATTTAAAAACAAAATGTGCCCTCGGCATAGAAAGAACACGCTTTTTGAATCTTGACTTGTTTTTCAACTTCTGATTACACTGGGAATTTACGCACTTTAGGCAATTTTAAAACGTTGCCACCACTTATTTTCTAAGTTTAATTAAAATACCTAAAGGTTTTAAATGTCCTTTTTACCACTTCGAATGGTTAGCGCTACAATTTTAATACAGCTTCCAATTGAAAACAAATTTCATTACTATCCCTTTACAACATCTTAATTCTTCTTTTTTTGTCTTTTATTAACAACTTTAACAGGAAAGTTTTGTATATCCAAAATACATTTTCAGTAAATATTATGATCTAGATATGTCAAAACCCAACTCTCAGGGTTTTACACTCGGATATTTCCATGACCTTTCAAATACTAAATAATTTTCTTTTTGGATTTTATTTTTAAGAAACATAGCGACCAACCTAATTATCCAAATTGAAACTAATCGTGTACGATTAAGTCCACTAACCAAAGGTGTCAAAAAGAAAAAAAATCTATAATTCTATCATTATAGTTTGGGAAATTCCCCAACTTTGGTAAGTATATTTTTCATCCAACGCATGACAGAGGTGCAATAAAAGTGTCTTGTTCGTCCTAAATAATATAAAAGGAGAAAAAATATGAATTGAATTTTTAGATTTGGTAGCTAACATGACCTTGGGATTATTCCCTAGACGACAGCGGTTACCTGCAATATTTAAATTAAACTTTCTTAGTTTTATTTATTTTTTTTATTGATTATTGCGCACAGCATAGTTACACACTTACTATTTAAATTTTAACTGCATATAGTTAACTAGTTACTCTTATAGAAACATTATAAGCACTTGTCGATATTCTTAGTTTTTCGATACATTAGATTTGGAAAGCACAGTTTACTTAAATTTAAACAAAAATAAAAGAATTACCAAATTATAATAAAAAAATAATTAAAATACAATCGTATATTAAAAAAAAAATTTAAAAACCAAACAATAAAAAAACTCAAATATGTATAAATGATTTTTTTTCTGTTGTTTTTAGTTAGACGTTAATACTTCTGCTTGCAGAAACAAACGTTACATATTTTGTATAAGTTTTACCAAGGGTGATGGATGAACCAGGGAAACCGATCGTTTCTACATGCAAAAAATATACCGCACACTGAATAACATGGGCCTTAAAATAGGATAGGATATAGGACATTCATGTTTATCCCCGTTAATGGGAAAACCTAGGGGGTTATCACACGGGCAATCGTCAGATCACCTCGCGCCCATCGTCGGGTTAACGGAGCTATTGCAGTGTGTTGTATATGATAGACACGTTCCTTCAATTTTGTAGAACCCATTAATCCGCTGGGTTCAAGCAATGTCCGTAAAGTGCCTTGCCCAAGGACAACCGACTAGCTAGCGACCAGTTCCGCACCTGCAACCTTTCGATTGAAAGACGACGCATTTAACCGCTACACCACCGGGCCGGACAAATAGTATGGTTCACATGTAGTTAACACTCTTTAGATTTTTAATAAAGGTTTTACATGATTTTTTTCTAAACCGAGAAAAGTTTCGAACCCATGATGGATACCAAGACTGTTTAACCACTGACAAGTGTTTGTCGTTCTTTGGTTGTTATCTGTACGAAGCGCATTGTGGAATTTGGGGTAAATCACGATTGAGGCATTCCCATATTTAAATGAACGTCGATTTTGTGGAAACTCGGATAGTCCCTTCCTTTTGTGGGCGGTAACTTTGAACTACATCTCAATTTTTATTAAACTTTTCAGTTGTAAGGGGTTCAGTTAAAAGGGGTTCAGTTGTAAATGGGTTCAGCAGTTGTAAAGGGGTTCAGTTGTAAGGGGTTCAGTTGTAAGAGCTTCAGTTGTCATGGAACCCCATGTTTAACCCCGTGAATGGGTAAACCATATGTTTCTTAAATTAAGCAGAACCCAATAATCTGCTGAATTCAGGCAATGTCTGTAAAGTGATTTTCCCAAGGACACCACAGTTTCGTATCTGCATCCCTTCGGCTAAAAGGCGACCCACTAAACCACCAGACTTATCTGTCTGAAAAATATACTTATTGACTATAATACTTACCATTTCAATAAATGTATAATGTGTAGAAATATATAATATCATTGAAAAGATTCACTCCCCATGCATCACTAAACATCCATAATATATAAGTGAACTGAAAACTAAAAAGATGCAAGAAAAAGATGCAATTCCACATTACAGTGCATTCCTGATTATATGGAAAGTTAAATAAGGCTGGTTACTGGTTAAAGCGGGGTTTAGTTTAGTTTATTTTTTTGCTCCTTCGTTACAATAAAGAAGAATACAACATTTGTTACAAATTAAGAAGACAGGACAGTAGTTAAAACACGCCAGTGACTAGACACATTGCAAGTTATGGGGAAAATGACGTGGCCGTTAAACCTTACATTAAAAAAAATAAATTTCAACAAAAACAATTTAAATCAAAATAAACTAATTAAATTTGATGTTATTTAATACTTGTGTAAAGTGTGCAAGCGCGACCCAGTACTGAGGGGGGAGCCGGCTTTGGGATTAAGTGGAAAAAGAAAAACCCCCTAAAATGAAATTCCACCAGTGGTTAAAAACCGTTTCAAAACACACTTTATAAAACATTAAATTATAATTGGTGCAAAAACAGGTATTGCACTAAATTTATTAAAGAAAGCACTTTAAGTGCAGAACATTACTGCACTAGAAAATATGAATAAACTAATTATGATAGTGAAATGTATACAGTATACATAAATATTTGAAATAACACTACATTAAAGAAATGAAATAAGATAAACAGATAAACAGCAGCAAGCTTCCGTTTTTTGTGTGTAATTAATGAATAGTATGTCCGAAACAGTTTAATGTGAAGTCTCCACAGTAATTGGGTTTCACTGCCAAATCTCAACTTTATTGGGGCATCATCGCAGGAAATGGGATCGCAGCCGCCGGCGAAGAGCAGGTGAATGAGCCGGGGAAGGTGGTAGAGCAATCGTTTCCGCCGATAGAATTACTTGACAACTGAAACAAGAATTTCTGGGCAGTATGGGTCTTAAAGACTGCTAACAGAAGTTTTAAGATAGGAAAGACAGTGAATAATAAGAGTAAATATAATAGTGCTGGTGAAGTACTAAAAAGATGTGGCATGCCGTCTAGCAATAAATAGGGGCATACTATTAGGACCGGCAAAAAACTAAAAAGAAAACACAAACAGCACTACAAATACAAATTGCCTTCGGCATGCCATTAACAGTAAAAACTCCTGTGACTTAAATGGTGAAATGATAAAAATAAGACAGCATGCTGTGAGTTATACAGTGGGCTAATACAGTGATGGTGAAATAGTTAAATTGTGTTAAAGCAATTCAATCTTAATAATAAAAACAAATATAAGAAAAACAATTAATAAAGCAAAACACAGAGCTTTTTTAGAGGAGTGTGCAGTGGGAGTATAAGGGAATAAATGAAAGAGAGTAATAATAAGGAAAAGGTAATGTAATAATAGGTAAATAAATATTATAGTAAAAATGACTGGCAATATAGTTAAATATTAGGGTAGTATTTAGGTAAGAAATGGGTAAATTCATGGAAGGGGATGAGGATCATTCAAGAGGTGTTGTTTAACAGCTTTAATAAATTTATAATGTGGTTGAATTTCACGAATTTTTATTGGTAATTGATGCCAGTATTTGGGGCCAATATATTTTATGGACTGTTGTTACGCTTTTGAGCGAACAAGTTTAGACGGGGTTATACGCTTTTAAGCGCTCTTAAAATCCAATGATATACAAAATGTGGTTAGGGACCCTGCTTGCATAAACATGTAGCATATAAAATGTGTTTTACAAATGCCGGTGGTTAAACAAGTGGTTATAAGTCCCTCTATGTTACTATTTTTAATAGGGTATTTAGATTCCTACTACTTCTTTAAGACATGAAAGTGAATTGTTACACAACTTCCTAATATATCGGTTAAGAAAGAACAATGGCTCTTTTTTGCTTTTTTACCAAGCACATTAATTTTTTTGGCTCTTAAGTTTTGAATCCAAGATGCGCTGGGTACAAGGACTGTTTTTGTATAGAAGCCGGTATATGTATTCGTCGCGCTAACCATTCGGCCACACGACCATACAGCGCTGACGTCTTATATCCAGTCTTTGGTTACAAGGTAGTCTTAAGGCCCAAGGCACCTAGTTGACGGTACCTCTTTTAGTACTTTGGTGGCTGAAAGTTAAATACCATGAAGTCCAATCTCATAATTGCCGGAGTTATATATATTGATTGTTCGCGTTTTTGCCATTTCCCAACACAAAATTCCACAATTCAAATAACACAATGTTTTTAAATATTTTTAAATATATGGCAATTCAATTGTTTGGGTTTTTGATGTGATTTTTCTTTAACCGTTGACAGGTCAGAGCAACTTCAAGAACTACTTATATACCTTTTACTAGATTGTTTTTTTAAGTTTATTTTTTGGTTTTGGTATAACATATATAATTTATTAGGCGTTTTAAAGTGAAGCCTTTGTTTGTGGTCATTTTAGACGACAATCATAATTAAATTGTTTTAATAATAACTTTCTGGAGTCATTTTATACTTAAACAAAATCGAATCAAACGTATTATTTTGAAGCTATCACTTGCTGACGAAGGAAAACATAAGACAAAAATTCAAAACGGCAAATTTAAAACGGTAGGAATTATGCCTTCGGGACAGGAATCGTAATTAAGCATTCTCCTCACGTGTCGACGACAATGCCGGATTATTTAAATTGAGTAATCTAAATAAATTAAAACTTGAGGTTTCATTCTCCCATTGGAAAACACATTTCTTTTTGAATAATTATACACTCGAATTACGTAAATGCAATGAATTACAGTTAAAGGAATTGCATACTTGTTATAAAACCACTTTCAACTGTAAACAGTCAAATAAATAATCAGGTATACCCTCACTATTTCTCCCAACTAACAATCGTTTGGATTGTCTTCCATCGACGTATAACCTCTTGTGGACATATGTCAAATGAGTATAATCTGATAATGTATAACACGCCTTGAAACTGTTTAAGTACAAGAGATTTTCTCATTGCTAGTTTGATGCCAATGCGCAGATTTGCGGCTTTCACGCCTTAAGGGATGATGCTTATAAAACTCGGCTGACAACGATGCATAGATATTGTATTCGATGCTTGACAAATTAACTGTTATGCAGCATATAAGTTCGCAAATGCAGCAGAACATGTCTTGCGAAAGTTGGTTTAGAAATTTGCCTCGTATGTGTGGGATCCACCACAAGCTTGCAGACAGCTGTTTGGTAACTACATGCAAACGTGCAAGTTTTCCCTCACTATAAAGCAGCAAACAACTGTACCTCAATATGTCAGCATGTGCATAGATCCGGTTATATAAAAAAATTTAACATAAAGATCGACAAAATATATAATAAAGAAATATACTTAAGATATTTACTCAATATACGTTTTTATAAAAACATTTGCATTTATCTAGTTGATAATAAATTTATTCATCTAATCGAGTGCTCGTTGAAAATGCAACTTCAAATTGTGATTGTTTCGTTGATCTTTGCCCTTGCAGCGTCAACAAATGGTAAGTCTCGGTTTTCCGTAAATATTTAAAATTATTTCACAACATTTTGGACCTAAAATAAAGTTTACAGCACACTAAAAAGTTTATTATATTAATACATCTATGACACGTTTAAATTATTCATAAAATCCCTATTATCGAGTAATTTCGCTATATAGCCCCCAAAACAATAAAAACATTTCAGTATTATAAAAGTACTGAATTACATTTTTGTCTGTTGGTTTTTGTTCTTTGTTAAGAATAATTCCTAAAACTAAATAAATTATAAGTCAATACTGTTTTTTAACATCGTTTGGAAACATTGTGAGCAACTGGAATCTAAATTATCGGGGCTGTTTTTTTTATAAAGGATATTTGACGACTTCTTACTGCATTAAATACTTGTTTATAAAGCTCAAGCTGCGTTAAATGGTGCATCTTACTCTATTGGCATTTGTGTAAATTGCAATAAGAAAGAGTTTAAACTGTGTGTTATGTATAGCTAATGTGCATTTTTTCATTTAATTTTGTGTTGTAACTAATGTACATTAGTGCTGCTGCTTAGCAGTTTGGTTTTGAAATTTTTTTTGAAATATTTAACAAACAAAATCCTGAACAATCAATCACCCAAGGACGTCGCTGCTACGGTTTAGGCCACGCGAGCGGCCCCCTCCACAAGGTAGACTCGGTCAACGCGACGAACATCGGCTATTTCTCCGGCTGCGAGATACTCGAAGGAAATTTGATTTTCTCCACCTTTACTTTCAGGGGGTAAACGACTATCCATTGTAAAATCCTATATTTAAATACATATAATAAACTTGATATTTATTTGTACATAAATAATAATTCATGAATATTTAAGAATTCAAGAGTTGGCTAGCTGACTTATATTGGGTTACTTTGACAATAAGATACTTATCTTTAATAAAAAAACGCAGATGGCTGTTATAACACGGTCAGTCGCAATCCGTTGAACCTAATCAGTGGCTAATAAATACATTGTAATAGATTTAAAATTTCGTAGCATAACGTCAGCATGAGTAAAGCATGGAACAGAAGACGAACATAAATATATATATGGTATAAACCCATATAAGTTGAAATAATTGTCTCTACCCCAGAGATCCGTACACCCACACTCCACCAATGAACGATACACAACTTGAAGCTTTGGCTTCGATCAGGGTGATAACTGGTGAGTTATATTTCTAAATAAATAGTCTTTATTCTTGTTCTTTGCAATTTGTGGATAATATTTTCTGCGTGTGATAAAACACTGTCATGCAAACGGCCATAAAGCCAGATTTCTTATGCTGCTTAATTCATTGTAATCAATAATCACGTAACTTCCAGTAGATCTTGCTAGTTTTTTTAGGTATCATAAATAATAAGACGGTGGCAGTGGAAAGCACTTCTTTCGAAGGCTTTAAAAAAGATTATTCGAGGTCGTTTGGCCGAATGGTTAACGAGACCGATTCATATACCGCTTTCAATGTATAGACAAAAAAGGCCAAATCAAATCGACCGGTTGGTCCGGTGGTATTTGTTGCAGGTTCGAAACTGGTAGCTAGCTATTCGGATGGTTCCCTGGGCAAGACACATTACCCCTTTGGTTTTCGCAATCTCGGGGATAAACATAATTATCCTATCCTAAACCCCAATAAAAAAAATAAAAAAGTGTATTTTTATCTTCAGGATATCTATACATCAACGCATGGGCACAAAATCTTACCGATTTCTCCGCTTTTAAAAGTTTAACGACGATCATGGGCCAAACACTGTTCCGAGACGTTGCTGCTGTTGTAATGCAGGGTTATTATGGTGAAGGAAATTACCATTACTTGACTGAGGTCAGTGGTGAGGTAGTTTTCCGTGCTAATTTTCGAACTCTTGATGCGTCGTTACAGTATAGGTCCATCTGTATTGACAGGATTCTGTATAAGAATAATTACGGCAATCTATTCGTAGTTACGATATTTTTTATCGGGCAAAGCTTTGAACTCAGGATAGGCTTGTTCCCAGGACCGGTATAAATGAATAAAATATAGCAATACTAACAAACATCCAATTCCCATTTCAATCGGTTTCCCGAATATTTACGTATCCCGAATATATATTTAGTATTAAAACAAAAAATGTTTTAATCGAGTTGAACATTTATAGATTTTTATTGTTTTAGTATTGTGAGTTTATAAAAAAGTATTTTTAAATTTAAAACGTGCATTGTGTCAAAGATTTAAGACTGTTTTTCAAATACAACGTTTTCAATTTTTTAGATCCAATCGCTTGGTTTTAAACAATTGGCAAGCATCGAAAAGGGCAATGTGTACATTGGAAACATGCAGAACCTATGCTACGATAAAACCGTGAACTGGGGATTAGTTATGAAGGACCCAGTTCCACGAAGGGGATTTGTAAAGGGGGTGCTACTCAGAAACAACAAGTCGTACGGAAGCTGTAAGTAAAAGCAAATATTTCGGCCTATACTTTAATGTAGTTGCGGGAAAACTTTCGATACAGGTCCTTATTCCCTATGTAACTGACTGAGATGACAGCCCAGTGTTTAAAACAAAGCTAATCTTGCCTGTATAACAATCTGAAATGCCAACGAATTATTTTTGTGTGGTATGGCTGATCAGATTACAGTGCTTTTAAATTAAAGTTAAACCAGCCGTTCTCCATTAGAGAGAGATATTACCAAAAGCAAACCAAATTTTTAATTAATCATGATACATTATGTAAACTTATCTTGCTGATAATACCTTGCTTATATTCAAACATTTTTTATGTTTAAACAGGCAATGCTCAATCGTTGTGTGTGGAATGTGAGTCTGGCTACTGCTGGGGACCAGGGATGGACGCTTGCATGTAACGACAACGGATTTATAACGGACCATCATTGATCTATAGCTTGAAATATATAATATGTGGTGATTAACTCTTTTAAATCGTTTGGCTTCACAGCCAGGCTAAAAAAATAAATATAATCTGTGGTGATATTCTATTGACTGATTGTATGCAGACTTTTCTAGTTGGTCAGCAAAATTAAGTATTGCTATTAGAAATGGCTAACAAGTAGTGCTGACGCCACGTTTAACACTAGGAACGTGACATTTCGATTGAACCCGACGCACAACTCAACACAGATTATACAGGTTAAGTTAAAGGTCAATAAATAGCCGAATGGTTAGATCCATCTTTTAAAGCAACCGAAATGGTGTGTACGAACGAAAAGCGTAAATTGGTAGTAGAGATTACACTTCGCACTATAGTTACAATCGTAGATAGACAAAACCACCACCATATATGTACATTAAGCAAGCGATGTAATTTTAATTTGGTATTATCATTTAAACAGTCCCGAAATATGGACTTTTTATGTATAATCGGAGACAGAATTTCGCAAAACGGCCGTAGTGTTTATGTTTTTAGCACAATTAACCCAAAATTTGACATTTTATATTCAAACCATATTGGCTAACACTTTCAGAAAAATTCCAAACTTTTTATGTTTTTCCGAAAAAGGTAATTCACCTTTTTTGCAAAAATTAAAGGTCGATAAATCAGTTTGGGGAAACTCCGCAAGGCATCAGAATATACCAACGACTGCAGATAACGGTCATTGTAGGCAATTTGTGTCCGATAGTCTTTATTTTTAAGATAACTAACAAGGACAAATTATTTTCAATTTCAAAAAAATGCAAAATACAAAGAGCATAAATTAACCTAAAATATACATGATTTAAAATATACCAGTTTACCTTGTATAGACCACAAAAGTGTATGGAACAATCCATAATAATACTCTATTAACACGTGTTTAAAACAGCTGGTCGCTTAAAACTGCATTGTGGTTCTATAACTTACTTTTTTCAGTGAATAATATATTTTTGACAACGCTTTACGCTTGGATTCAGCTGAATAAGCATCTGATGGTCTTGAACTATACGCGGAAGACACTATACGTCATGCATCTGAGGTAGTGAAAACACTTCAGACAAAGTTTCTACAAAATAGTCTGACCACCGCAATATTTGGAACAACTGAGCACGTCACTCGATATTATAAAGCTATCTTAGACTTCACTACTATAACATTAATCATAACATCGTGATAAAGACCAAAACATCCGGTTAGTTTTTACGTAGTATTTGTAGAACAGTGGCCTTAGCACAAACATTAATCATAACATCGTGATATTTACGAGGATATTTAGTTTAATCGAAACGAAAGCAACCATTAAAGTAGCCCTTTTAGTCTTACTTCGTTATTGTTTAACTAGTCGATTTTATGCTAGACTGCGTATATAGGTTAAAGGTTTTAAGACTTCGTTATCGTTAAGACTTCGCTGCTTCACCATTTCCTTAAAGGTCAATGGCTTAAGTTTTCAGCAGCCGGCTTAAGAGTTTTAGTAGTCGGCTTTTTCTACTAAAAGAATAGAATGTTTTATCCTTTATTTTTTATTTTATTTAGAAAGTGTTGATACTTCTGATGAAAGGGAAAATGGTTATTAATATCATTTATAGCTATTTTCTGCTCATTTAAAGGCTTTATCAGAGGCATTAAACAATTTCTAGCATATTTTCATTAGAAAAGTTATATATTAAAATGGTTATAAATATTAAAATAAGTTCAAATGAAGGTTATATATATATTTTTTTTAAGGAAGCTAATTCTGAAATGTGCGAACGCACTGTACCGGGATGGTTTGCGAAGAGGGGAGGTGGTTGGGGTTTTAAGCCCAAATTCTTATCAACAACAGATCCTGGTTTTGGCTATTGCATTGTGCGGTGCTACTTTTGCGCCCTTCAAACATATTCACACTACTGGTAAGTACTACACGGTCAGAACTCCAATGTCTAAGTAGAGCAACGATTTAACTAGAGGGTGTCAACCACATGTTTCATCACCGCTGTTTGCAAAACAGATTCCGACTATACGATATATGTGTATGCAAACGGGGACCATAATTACTATTAGTATCTTTTTAATTATTGGGTCTAGCGGGAATAATGATCCTACATTCACCTAAACACATCTAATTCATATTTTTTAAATCTCATGAATTTTAATTCATTTGTCTTAATCAACCCTTTATGTGCCTAAAAGGCGTTTCTGATTACTAATTTGAGTAAGGCTGTGTTTCTGAGGAATTACCGGAACTCAGTTAAAGAAGGTATAGGAAAAACTTTATTTGATAATTTTCTATTTCCTTCTATTTAAAACAAAAAATAAAGATTTTGGATTTAGTGGACTTACAGTCCGCGATCTCGGAAAATTTCCCTGGATTTACTACTCAATATGTGGATTTCTACATAATTATATCATGTTATCTAACATTTTTAAAGTTTTAATCCGATTTGATAACACTTTATCGTAAGGAGTTTCAGAAAATATGAAAAGAAAATACGGACAAACAAATATGTGCATTTTTTTCGAAAGAGACCAATACCATAACCAGTTAAACACATTTTAACGTTTCGCAATAACGGTGTGTTCATAAAATACATTATTGGAAAAAAGCCTTACGAAATTTATTTCTGATTTTATAATCGCTTTGATATATTACTTTGCTTAATTAATTTATACATATTTAAAAGACGAAATTCGGCGTCAGTTGCAAATAGTTACACCAAAACTGATGTTCACAACAAAGAAGCTCAAAAAGAAGTTTAATGAAATTTCGGAGGAAACAAAGAATATTCAAGTAGGATTGTTTTAGTGTAATCATATTTGAAGTTAAAGCCTTAACTCGGTTCATAGTTTTACCAGTTTGGAGAAGACAAACATTCAAACAATTGCTTTGCGAACTTGATACAACGCGGAAGTATAGAAGGTAGGAATAATTGTCATTAGATTTAAAATAATTAAGTCAAAATTTGAAAGTTATATGTTAAGTAGAAAATTATGAGGTTTAAAAGAAGTGAATTACTAAAATACAAATTTTATCAGGTGTACCCACGGACATTGGCATTGACGTTTACAATGACGTAGCCTGCTTGTACATGTCCAGTGGAACAACTGGACCACCCAAACTTATACAAGTCAATAACTATGGATTGACCATAACTCTGGAAGTGTTTCGGTAGGTTTAAGAATTTTTCTATTTGATTTTTCTCTTCAAAACACCGATTTATACTAGATTGTTTTCAATGTTTTGCAATGCATTTAATAAACGTTGCTTGAACCCGTAGGTTTAAATTAATGAGAAACTTGAACGTCTAAACTATATCAAAAATAACTTATGATATTAGAAAATTGACTACATGAGTTAGTGCTAGTTCACACACACGCTTCCTGGCTAAAAACAGATGTTTGATTCTATAAGGTACGTGAACACGCTCTCCCGATGTGAACTTACTTTTTAACCTGTGAGCCTGCAATAAATGAAACAACCATCTGTCGCCTGAATGTTGACGTTGGTGTAATTCTGCACAGACCTTTAAAAAGCCAATTATATTTTCATCAATTGGTGTATTTTTTATAGTTTGCTGTCGAAAAGAAGTCGAGAAAGTGTTACGTACATTGTGGCTTCGACGTTCCACCTCTCGGGGTTAGTGCATTTCTTCAGCCATCTGCTTCAGGGCTGCACACAAATCATGCAGCAGAACACAACTGTGGAAAATTTGCTTGGTGCGATTGATAAGTATAAAGTAAGATACTTTTTTCTCCAATAAACAATATCATGTTATGTGTTCACAGCCTTACATTTTTCGTTTTCCAAGACAGAAGATAAACGCGAGAAACCACTTATATTACCTTTAACTCGGCAGGTGACACATATAACGGCACTTCCCCCGCTGTTTCTCGAAATGACGGAATGTCCAAAGACGACTTTAGAAAAATATGACATCTCTTCATTAGTTGCAATTTCTACGGGTGCTGCTCCCCTACTGAAAGAAATAAAAAGAAATCTGAAAAAAAAGCTTGGCATAAGGGCAATTGTTGAAGGTAAAAAGCAACTACAAAAACCAAACATGCAGTAATTAGTAAAAGCCCACTTGATATTTTTTTCAAGTGTACGGATTAACGGAAGGAGTGCCTCTTCTTGGAAGTGACCCAGTTCTTTCTCGCAAGGGTTCGAGCGGCTTTGTTGCACCTAACGCTGTTATGAAGGTACAGTAAACAATTTTAAAAAATTACCTTGTTCTAAGTACTGATCCAATTTAATTATATGTAGGTTGTTGATATCACGACGAGAAAATCCCTCGGCCCATGGGAGTTGGGAGAAATGCTGTTCAAGGGACCTCAAGTATACGAGAATATATGTATATAACTTTCCCACGTTACTAATTCTTCGTTTAACTTTCTTGTGACTTAGACTTCTCAGCTGAATTTGTATTTTACATTTTTCAGCCACAAAAAAAACGTTCGAATAAAACTTTTATAGGATAGTATTGTAAAAATGGTTAAGTCACACACAAGTGCTGAGACAAACAATAAGGTTGCAAAATTTTATATCTGGTACCATCAAACAACCTATCTGTACAGGTAGCAACGTTGGGGTACGCAAACAACCCGGAAGCAACAAAGAATTTATTTGACAACGATGGATGGTTGAAGACGGGTGATGTGGGTTACTACGATGATGGTGGAAACGTATATGTGGTGGATCGAATCAAAGATCTCATTAAAGCCGGCGGTTCTCAGGTGAGCGTTGATG
>CH000572.1:176710-215888 GCA_000149265.1 Ciona savignyi | reverse complement strand
TTTATCGGAGCGTTAATCCAACAAAAATGGTAACTTTTGTAAGTTATATGTTCCATTCGATTAGAATAAGAAATCGCGTTGTTTTTAACTCAATTTCTCCCATTTTTAATATTTTCTGCGTAACTCTCGGGGCAGTTTAGGATATATCCCCTGTGATTTCGCAGAAAAAATATACTATAAAACGATGACAGAACGATACACTAACGACAGGACACATCCTGTCCGCATAGAGATCTATAAATAGTGTAACGGTATCTGCAAATCTTCAATCATTTCACTATCCTGTCGATAAACATTGGTATACTACCTTATTTTCCACAATCATTATAGCAGAATTTTTTCTGCGTTTAGGTTTCTCCGACCGAGGTGGAATCAGTATTACTGGAACATTCCAAAATTGCGGACGCGGCTGTTATCGGTGTCAGGGTTGCCATTTGGCCTTTTTCACGGCCAAATTTCAGAAATTTGGCCTTACCAAAATCGTCCCGGCCGCAAAAAAAATAGTTTGGCCGTGCGGAAAAATCTGGCCGAATTTGGCCGTATACGCATATTGTCAAGTTTTTGGCCGAAGTGTCATATTATTTTTACGCTACAGTAGAAATAAAGGAAAAAGAGAGACAGTATATGGAAATAAATTAATATCAACTGTCTCATTTCCAAATCACAAAGCTGATTATGACGTTTTAAAATAAAATAATAACGGTAGGTATTCCTATATAGTGTATGAACGGGTTCGACAAATCTGGAGGAAATCAAAATTATACAATTTTTCAACAAATAAAGAGATAAATAGCCCAATTGGCTAAATTAAATAGGTTATTTTGCACTTGATACAAATTGGCCGAATTTTGGCCGTAAAGCAAAAACAGTTTGGCCGTAAAGCGTACTTTCCGTCTGGCAACCCTGATCGGTGTACCAGATAATGTCGGTCATTACGGCGAAGTGCCGAAAGCCTATATTGTGAAGCGTGATTCTACATTGACGAAAGATGAAGTGTTTATTTACCTGAAAGGTGGTTAACCTATAGTCACAAATGATGATAGTTTCGACGTTTAGATAACAAATTTAAATTAAATGCTAGCTACACTGGTTTATTCACAGAAAAACTGGCAGACTACAAGCAATTGCGCGGAGGAGTTGTATTTGTACAGTGCATTCCGAAGTCACCAAGCGGAAAGATCCTTAGACGTTTGCTGCGAGATTCCTCTTAAACTTGTTCGGTCGTGTGGCGGAATGGTTAACGTGACCGATACATATACCGACTCTTATACAAAAAACGTCCTTGGCACGATAAAAATTCCTCTTAAACCTTGTAAATGTCAATATTATCGTTTCCTCACATTACTTAACACGGTGTGTCAAAATACTTTATTTGTTAATAATTTTTAAGCATATTTTAACTAACCTCGTGAGCGGAACTGTCTATAAATTGCACGGCGAAAAACTTGTATTCGTTTTACCTCCAGTTACCTCGTTATTAACATCTCCTTACTACCCACCTCGCACAATTTGTATTTTGCCTGCAGTCATGTTTGTTTTAATTTCCGACCCCTGGTTTAACCTTTACATCATGGTGTTCCACTGACATATCGTATCTGTTATGTCATAATCTTTATTTTAGTGGGCTGTTTCCCTCTATCCAGCTTTCGCCCTTCTAGTTTTCCCAGTGTTAAGCGCCGTACTGCAGACGAATAGCCATATCCTCTTATTGGTGTACGATCAATAGTAATGTATGTGGACACATTGTTTCATAACGCAATACAGAGACATCGTGACAAAAGGTGTGAATGATATCGGGATCAAATAAAGTCTTTGCATCATCTACAAGCACAACTCTACAGTTAGTAGGATAATCGTGTTCTCTTATCACGGCTATTTCACTCTATCGCATATGAATGCTGTACATTTCAACCCATTGATTCTCACGCGATGTCCGCTTTGCGAAAGAACATTACTGATAAATAACTGTGCTAGTTTCTACCAACCACCTGAGGTACTAACCGATTGGAGTCATTGGACTATGCGACCGAACAAGACCTATTTATTTGAATAATGCCTACATTGAGACAATACGAATACCTCGAAAAATGAACTTTATCAAGTTGCAACATTTTGTACAGTTAGTGTTTCGCCAAAGACAGTAAAAATGCGTACGATGCTTTTAAGCTTCATCAATGGCAACTGACAACTGAGTGCCAACGTAATACGGTCCCTCGTTTACGAACTGCCGGAATCGTAGGTAATTTTGATTCCCAAACACGCTAGCAACATTATCAGCCTTAGAGAGGGTTTTTACAACTGCGAATTTGGCGTCTTTACACATTCTTTCGGACTCAGTAGCTCGATCAAGCAGGAATTCTACAAGGGTTGCGACTTCAACCATAACTTCAACTCCCCATCTGGACTCCGCCACTGTGTTTAGCTGGAAAGAAAATTTTAAAACACAGGAAATAATGAAAATTGTCAAACTAATTAGCTTGATGGGTTAGTGTGTCGCCTTTCAGCCGAAGGGTTGTAAGTACGAAACTGGTCGCTTCTAGTCCGCTGTATACTTGGGCAACGGAAATTGCCTGAACCCAGCGGATTAATGGGTTCTACCAAATTAAAGGAACGTGTGAATCCTACACAACACACTGCAATAGCTCAATGAATCCGACGGTGGGCGCGAGGGGATCTGACGATTCGCCGTGTGTTAACGCCCTTGGTAAATCCAATTCACGAGAATAAACATGAATATCCTATCCTAAAAATATGTTAACACATAAGTAATTAGTTCGAGACTTACCAGAGCATATCCTGAACAGCGGATGTCAGGAAAGGGTTGTTTACATAAGCTGATGATAGAATCGATTGGATTGTTGGATATTAGTTGAAACCATGGGAAAGTGATTGCATAGGCAAGCTCCAAACTATCTTCATGGATCTGTTGAAACATAACATTAACACCGTTATTATTTAAATTGTGCTGTTTATTATATTTTTAAATAGATATAGATTAGTCTGGTGGTTTAATGCATCGCCTTTCAGCCAAAGGGTTGCAGCTTCTAAACTGGTCGCTAGCTAGTCGGATGTGTCCTTTGCCAAGGCACTTAATGGACATTGCCTGAACCCAGCAGATTAATGAGTTCCACAAAATTAAAAAAACATGTGAATTATACACAACATACTGCAATATATCCTGTAAACTAACGGTAGGCGCGAGGTTATCTGACGATTGTCCCTTGGTTTTCACATTCACGGGGATAAACATGAATATCCTATCCTAAGTAAAGTAGTTAGCTTTTGCAGCCAAGACTAGCATTTTCCGTAACACCTCCAATTGAGCTACTCTAGTTTTTAACCCCCTACAGTGGCGTTTAATTGTAGCGTGGCACTCTATTTTTTGGCTATCTGGTCAGAATGTTAAGAAGATAAATTTAATTTATAAAAAAAAAACATCAAACGTAACACAGTTATTGGTAAGTAAAAAAATCACTGCTGAAAATCAAGTGCAGTATTAATTTTTATTTGAATGACACGACGGTCTATTTTAACCGACAGTGCAACAGCTTAGTCTGGTAGTTTAGTGTGTCGCCTTTCAGCCGAATGGTTGTAGGTACGAAACTGGTCGCTAGCTAGTTAGTTGTGTCCTTGGGCAAGGCACTTACCGAAAATTGCCTAAACCCAGCGATTCAATGGGTTCTATTAAATTAAAAGAATGTGTTAATCATACACAATACAATACAATAGCTCCGGTAACCCGAGGGTAGGCGTGAGATAATTTGACGATTCCCGTTGCGCAGTAGGCCTACTATTAGTGATGGGGCGAGTTACGGTAGAGGCCTCGAGTTCGATTTGAGTAAGTATGATTTTGTAGGTCGTAGCGTTGCTAACCGCAGCTATTCGCGATGCTACCAATAACTCGTCGCGTTGCTAAACGTATCTCGTCACGGTGTTTATTGCTTTAATTGGCGATTTGACCTACGGTCACGTTGGCCTAGTTTCAATACAGGACCACAGGCACAGACGCACTCCCGAGCGCTTTTTTTCCAGGCTCTTCTCATTACTTAGTACTAGCGATAGCGAACACGAGGCTAAGTTAACAACCGTTTTTTCTTTGATCGGTTAAGCGTTATAAGAATCTACGTATTTGCACAGCCCTAATAATTATTTTACTTTACTAATTCTTTAGCTGAGACAAGGTCAAAAAAGTGCCTTGCTTAAGAAATTAATTGGTGTTCAATGACGATAGTAATATGCATATCAATATAAAATTATTTTTATACTACACCATTATTTTCATCTTTAGTTCTAGTTATAAGTGTATATCCACACACACGCAAAACTCCTGGCCGAAAAACGTTTTGTTGGTGTAAATCGACTAAACTGAATAACAAATCAAGCCTTAGGCAATATGCAATCATCACTAAGTTTCGATCTTGCATGAATTGAAACATCTATTTTTAAATGGTGCACCTTTTTGTGGTCGAGTAAGGAAGTGACACATTGAACAGCAATAAGTCTCAAATCTTGCTTGCCATATCTTAAGACTTGGAAAACCTCTTTCAAAGCACAGGTAAAATTCTCTCCTGAAAACATTTACACATAACTGCTAGGTGTAACGCGAAAGTTATTTAGTTAGTTTACAAATTCTAAGGGACACAACTGACTTAATACTTGATATAATAAGCATTTACATTACTTCTAGTCAATTTAAAAAGTTTGGCTGGTTAGTTCATGCAATGTCAACCATGAGACTAAATGCTGTATGATAGAAATCAGAAGTAAGTGATTTAGTTGTATTTAGTCAAGGCATTTACCAAATGTTACCCTAATGAATTAGCATGTTAAACAAAACACTAAGAATATCTATATCCATCATATTCAATAAACTGCTATACTTTGGTAACTCGAGTGGTCACGAGGATAGAATAGAACAGGATATTTATGTTCATCCCCTTGGATAGGAAACGTAAGGGGCGTTAACACATGGTAACGTCAGTTTACTTGGGCCCACTTTTAGGTTACCATTGCCTTTGCAGTGTGTTGTTTATGAATTAGATGTTTCTTTAATTTGGTGAAACCCATCATTCCACAGGGTTCAGACAATGTTCATTAAGTGCCTTGCCCAAGTACATAACTGACTAACTAACAACCATTTTCAAACCAGCAACCTGAGAGACAACGCACTAGTCGCACTAACCCCACACTAATCATACGGGTGTACTAAAACTGAACATGGTCTGTATTATATTGCCCCTGTTATTTTCCATTTGCTGGGAATAAGATATCCTGCATAAATATATTATTTCCTTTTTTCCTTCTTTTGAATATCAATCAATATATTAAACATCATCAATAACATTTAGCACTTACCTTGATCGGATAAAAGTTGTTTTCCTTCTAGCGTCTCACCAATTACACCAAGTGTTTCAAAGGCAACTTGTTTCTTGGGTATCTCATTACATTCAATGAAACTAAACAACACATTTAAAAAGGTTGGGTACAACTCCATCAAACACAGAGGCCCGTTATTGAGTGATATATTCCCAAAGAATCGAATAAGACCTGTGGAAAACATTATTTAAACCAGAGAGTGTCAACCACGTATTTAACCACTACTATTTGTAAAACACATGTCGTATGCCATATATTCATGTTACAGGGTCCCTAACCACATTTTGTATTTAACACTGTGTATGTAGTTTTTGTTTCTGCAAGCATAAACGCATGGGTCCCATAGTTATCAAACCAAACTTCTTCTTTATGTGTAGTTAAAAAATGAACAATCCTGTTAGATTTACGTAGATTTCATCACACATGTGTTTTAAATTAAAGCTTTTTTTGAAGTGATGTATTGAAATAAAGCGAAATTCCTAAAACAGTCCGATTTAGTTTTTCATGGCTTCGGAGAATTCCCCATGGGTTTAGTACATAACTTTCTGTTTTTACATATGTGGGTCATGTTATCTAACAATAATTAAAGTTTTAATCCAATTTGACGAAACCTTGTTGGAGATGTCAGTGCAATGTGACATGCCTGTCACAATCATGATTAAGGAACATATCTTCGTTTTTAAGGGTGTTACCCTAAGTAAATGTTTTCTTTCTTTTAATTGACACAGGGTGGCTAACGATCCGGCATTCCACCAAATCTGATAAAAATTAGAGCAGCCGTTTAAACGCTATGCCCCAAAAAGCTATTTTTTTAGAAAAATAACCGTTTTGGATTTTAACGTCTTCGGGAAATTCCCCTATATTTATCACCCACAATTTTGTTTCTGCGTATCTAGACCATGTTGTCTAACAAATGACAAAGTTTTATTAATATTTCATTATTCCTTCTGGTAGATGTCGGGGCGTCATGCCATGCCTGTCACAATCATGATTTGAGAACAAAATCTTATTTTTAGGGTATTTCCCTAAATAATTTTTTTATTGTTTCTAATTATTAAATAAGTAGGCAATGCACTTACATTCTACCAAATCTGAATCAGATTGAAGCAGCCGTTCAAGCGATATGTCCAAAAAAGCTAGTTTTTTAGAAAAAATACCGTTGTTGGTTTTTAACGCATCCGGGGGAATTCCCTTAGATTTATCACCTAAAAATTTTTGGTTTCTGCATATCTAAACCATGTTGTCAAAATATGTTAAATTTTCATTTCGATTCCAATATTCCTTTTGGTAGATGTCGGGGCAACATGGCATGCTTGTCAAAATCATGATTTGAGAACAAAATCTCATTTTTAGGGTATTTTCATAGGTAATTTTTTTATTTCTTCTAAGTGTTAAATCAGTGACAAATGCACTTGGATTCCACCAAATATGATTCAAATTGGAGCAGCCGTTCAAGCGCTAAGGCCCAAAACGCTATTTTTTTAGAAAAAATGACCGTTTTGTTTTTTAACGTCCAAGGGGAATTCCCCTAAATTTATTATCTAAAGTTTTAGTTTTTGCATATTTAGGTCATGCTGTCTATCAAATCACCAAGTTTTATTGCGATTCCATTATTCCTTCTGGTAGATGTCGGGGCGACATGCCATGCCTGTCAAGCGTTTGACAAAGAAAAAAAAAACGGACAAAAACAATATATGTCCCAATTTTTCAAATGGGACCCATAATTACTTATGGCATACATTCTTAGAAGAAAAACAAGTATTCTTAAAATCTAAATTTAGTGTGTTTCAAAGGATAAACAATTGGACTCAATAAAAAATAAATTAAAAAGGGCAGACATTTGCTCCTATGCATAGCAGCACAAAGACAATAACTATAAACAGTAAAGAGTTACCTGGGACATAAAGATCTGAAAATGGATCTGAATCAGAATCCTTAACCATTTCAACCATTTTTGAAACCACACCCGATTGAGTTATATAATCCAAACTGTGTTTTGACGACGACATTTCAGACAACATTGCGCAGCATGTCACCTTACTCAACACATCGTTGCCTGTAAGGAAGTTTTAGTTTTTATTTCTGTCAAAAATTTCGGCCGATAACCCGATATCCTTACCATCTAATTCTTCAACAAGCTGTTTAATCAATCCAGATTCTATACAGAGCTCTAACATCTCATTAGATTCAGATTGTATATTACAAACGATCTGTAACGTTAATAATAGGATTGGCAATTTAGTTAAGTTTTATTAATAAATATCATACAATAGGGTATTCATGTTTATCACCGTGTAAAACCAAGGAGGTTAACACACGGAAAATTGTCTGGTCACATTGCGCCCACCATTGAATAATCAAGCAAATAGATAAAATTACTTTTTATTCCGAATTATTTAAAATTTCAATGCAAAAACAGACATACATACCTCGTATACTCTAAACCTTACAATATCGCTCTTCTGCATAACTGTTTTAAGATCTCTATAATGTGGTTGAAATCCGGGCTTTAGGATAATTCGTGCCGCATTAGGAGAAGTTTTGCCAAGATCGGAGAGAAACTTTACAGCAGCCAAAGATAGGGATTCATCTTGATGACCAACCAGAAAAATAGCAAATCGACTAGTTTCTGGTGAATCTGCCAGCGCTGATGACCCATCTGTTGTCCCTACAATTCTTTGGAGCTGCAAAACATAGTTTTAATTTATTTTTTTTTGCTCCATCATCACATTAAAAAGGATAGCAAAGTTATTTAAAAAAAGGAAGCATGATAGAATCACTCACCCTTACATTAAGCAAACTAAATGGTGACAGCAAATTTATTCTAAGCTAAAATTAATGATATTAAAGCCTTAGATAAATTAACACATGCGACCTTCCACAGAGCAGCATACTTTTGGTAACATATTTAAAGAAACAAAAAGACTTGGCCAGTGGACAGTTATTGATGTAGTAAAAACAAATGTGCTAACATGTTAAACTAATAAGCTTACCTCTTTTAGAGTTAAAAGTTGAACATCACTATTTGGGTGGGTCAACCCTTTTTGAATTGATGATGACAGTTGAACGGCGACATCTACTGGATCGACAATCGGAAGTAAAGATGTGAGAATAAAACAAATTGCTTCAATTTCTTCTCTGGATGTAAAAACTATATTAAACTGGAAGTACTGGACACATGTAGGTCGATGAAATATGGTGAATTTCAGAGTAAACATTTCGATATGTGAAATAAAGGGGGTCTATCGTAATACAACTATGCAAATACTATGGTTCTTAAACTTTTTAAGCTTACAGCACCCTACCAAAGAGATGCATTGTAAAACCGTGGCAAACCTACAAAAATTAAACTTGAATAAAAATAATAATTTAAAAACAGGAAATGTATTTTAAAGATATGCAAATTTAAGATTTACTGATCGATTCAGTAAACTTTATTGCTGGGTGATAATATATTGGTAAAATTATAAACAGGCTATGTATTGAGGTTACAACGTAACTACCAATCAAACCATGTAAAACTATAGTGCGAATCTAGATATATGTACCGGTACCTTAACTATTAATTTTTTGTATTGGCGGGTCAAGAAATCTGTATTCAAGGATTTATCTTTTAAGAGCACATGCAAAAACACAGTGAATCACATATTTTTCATACCAAAAAAAACATTTAAGGTCAAAAATTGCTTCACTGTGTTCACTGTTCATGCATGTAGGTTCTTGTATAAAATTGTAGTTTTTACATTGCTTTAGTATGCCTTACGGACGGTACTGATTAGGCTAACTAAATGAATAATTAATTTTTGCTTGTCAACTGGATAGGATATTCCTGTTTATCCCCATGAATGAAAAAATGCAAGCTGCGTCAATGTACATTAATTGCCTTGCCCATGGACACAACCAACTAGCCCAGTATGGTACGGCAGCTGCACACTCGAGTTTTTTTTTTCTCTGCGTCTTTGCACACTTGGCTAATTTCACACACGCTTGCGAGCTGGCAGTATAAACATCATATAATTTCCAATAAACTTGTAAACCTACCTCTGGACCTCGGGTAATTTACTTTCCGTACATTTTTAGTTACGTAGATAGATATGTTAGCTGACGGACACGAAAGATTGAGGTTAGAATAATATGTTTTTTTAAGATTTTGGTAAAACAGTTATAAAAAGGAGATTGTGTGCACACTTGAAGTGTGCACCCTTGGACGTTTGCACACTGCACACTTAAATATTTGGCACGTGCACACTCGAGATCTCGGCGAAAATTGACAGACTTTCCATACGGGCAACTAGCTAGAGACCAGTTTTAAAGCTGTAACCCTTCGACTGAAAGGTTACACAATAACCGATAAATTAAAAAAAATATTCATTAAGTTAAAATACATTCAAAAAATAAATACCTTTCACTAGTGTCCAAGCAAAGAAAGAGGCTTTCCAAATCAGCGGCCTTTATAATATTCTTAAAATGCGACGAATGTGAGCTGGCTACAAACGTTTTTATTTCGATTAAAGTTTCAAGGCGATTCTCACTAATAGACAAGTTGTGCATTAGAGCAGATAGGTTTTGATCCATTTTTCATAAGTTTTAATATTTTCGGTAACGTTAAGGAATGACGTTAGCACATCTAGTCGACGTAAAGCAAACTGAAATAAAACAAAAATGTAACATAACAATGATGCAGCATTTGGTAGGCACTTTGTTGTGCACATCACAGCACCAATAATGTTTATTTGAAAGTTGTATCCCTGCAGTTACCGCATGACTAAACTGGACCGGCGTTTTGTTAAATAAATGGAAATGACTGTCCTGGTGGGTATTTAAGAAAAATTTATAAAAAATATATTTCTTGGACGGAAAGTACTGAAGGGTCATATTAAACTTAATATTCTTAATCATGTGTTAGCTTAGAAAATAAGAGCTAAGAGCGTCCGTGCTCAAGTAACCCGAAGATAGATACACATTTAAACCATTTTTCGTGTGACGCTTCCCCGTTAAAAAACACGAATATTTGATAACCAGTCCTGTAACATCCAGCGTTCTAGCGTTGTAGTAGACAGGATTAAGTACCTCCACAATATTGATCTAACAACGGGTATTCCCCGACTTTGAACCGTATATTCAGTGGAAAACGCAAATTTGATAGTCACTGGATGCTAGTCATAGTTTAACTCCGCTGGTTTGTAGCGTAAAACTAAGCTACTGACGCAGTGTTATGCGTGTCGGGCACTATTTAAACGATAACAGTATTGTAGGAATTCATTTGTGAACACCTTCCATGACTATATGTAGGTGTAGCGACAATGCATGTTAAGTAAAAATCCAGCACGTCTCTATTTTCAAGACATTACGGCAACATCGTATGATCATGTGCTTACAAAGGGTATTAACCACTGATGTTTTAATAATCTGACCACAAAAGACATGAATTAAAAACGTTTTACGCAGGAAAATTTGAATTAAATAGGGCAATTTTAATAGTCGGCCAGAAATAACGTGTAGAGAATCGCAGATCGCATCTAGTGTAATAAATAGCTTTCCAGGCGTCGAAAGAAACATTTTATATAATGTAGGCGTAAGTGATCTGCAACCGCTGCTGTATCGGATATGAGGTGTGTGAATACCGTAAATGGTTTACTAAGCAGGCAAACCGAGACAAGATTTGAGGGAAGTCAGTTCTAGTGATGTTTAACTTTTAACTGTCAAATCAAAGATCGATTAAAGAGTATTTTTAGAATGTAATATTACATCGATTTTTAATCGGTTCTAAAATTGAATCCTCTGGTTCGAGAGAAAGAGCGTTAGGTGGACAGAAAGTGGCCAGGGTCAATCCTAGTCGAGCAATGACCTTCCTAATTCATCTTGACAACGCGGTCAAAATATAAATCGGCACACCTAGCAGCACGTGATACTTTGCTTCGTGTGTTAACCCTTGTGTTAATTGAAAATTTTGCATAGATCGATAGACATATCGGGCGAAACTCTGATTTCTGGTATATCGACCAAACGTTTGTGTTATGAACTTTTTGTTATTTAAAGTTCAATTATATTTGCGTTATACGAGTTGTGTTCAAGCGGAAAATCCATATCGATTCATTTGTTCTACAAATATACTGCAGTTTGCATTAATTGCTTGTATTATGCAGAACAATAAAAAACGCGCTAAAATGATAAAACAGAATAGCCTGATACTAAAAACGTTCATTTACAATCACGTGTCATATGTGATTTTAAGATTAAAATTACACTCAGCCTAATACGGTTTCATGCTTAATATTTTACAGTTCAGATGGCAGATTATCATTCGTTCTTTAGGGTTTCGACTGCCACAAACCAGATCGTAGGATGTTACGGCGCGTTGGTCTATATTCTAAGCCTCCTCACACTATAAAAACGTAAAAGTATCTACGTTTAGGCACTACACCGGCTAATCCCTTGGAAACATGTTACGCTCCCAAAGGAGATGCGCCGTGTTAGTCGTACAACTACTTTCCAGAAAGTACATTAAGAAAATGTCAAGTCGATGCGAAATTGAGGTAATAGGTATAGGCGCCATAGAATTTGAACAGCAAATGTTCTTGCCATAGATGCTGCATGAGATAACGACCGATTGCATTAAGCCGCTTGGTTTTTGCGATTTTGCTCATTGTCGAGACCGACGTCGAAATTGGTATATGGATACTTGAGTAATCACTACGTTATGTAGTATTGTTATTTTAGCATTGAAAATGAATGAATACGCGTCAACAGGACACCCTGAAAGAAAAGTGAGACGTCTTAAAAAAGGAGCATATCAAGAATTTGTTGTCTAATCGATTTTCAGGTTAAACGGATCTGTTTAAAGGCAGACAAAAGGCCATTATGCCATTGGCACGCCTATTGCAATGACGGAAGGGGCTTAGTTTTAAATATAAATTAGACAGGTATTTGTAGAATAAGTATTGCGTTATTTGGCTGAAGCTGCGAGGCCGAATCAATGGAGTTGCTTTGTAGCAGAAAAGGCGTTTTTTGGATAATCAATGTGATTAGTGTCTAATGAGTTTTGGTCTATTTGCAGGACTTTTTAACTGTTAGGCTGAAGTTAACTTGAAAGTATTTTTTATTTATTAACAAGGTTTTATTACATGGAGGCAACACCGCGTACACGTGATAGCAACAACATATCGAACCAACATAGAACTTTTCGACCATGTTACAATCGAAGAAACAGCGAGATACGACCTGAGAATAAAACCACTAGTTCGCACTCGCGTGACCAACTAGTCACGTGCTTGTTGATTTTGAGCTTAAGTTTGGCAGCTCTTTCTGCAAGTTTCACAATTCATCTGGGTAAGTGGAAAATAGGCACTATCGTAATGTGCACTTACGTATATCGACAATAAGCAAGAAGTGGATTCCTAATGTAATAGAGTAATGGAAAAAAACACAATATTTTTTTCTCAATTCATTGATTCCGGGCATAAACTCAGTATAACTGCCTAGAACGCCATATAGATAATACTAGAAATGCTTTTCCGTGCTATAAAACGATTTACACAACTATTAAATGTGCTATGAACTAGTTGACCGGAGATTTTTTAATTAATTACAAATTGTGACGAGAGGCGTTATTAATAATTAAAACGTTGTACCCGTTTTAGCCATAGAGAACTACAAGCGGGTGGCTGAGAACAAGGAACTATTAATGAAAATCTACTTACTTAACAAGAAAGTGTTAAGCAATGAGGAGTTGCTCAAGCCAAATGTAATTATATGAGATGGATTAGGTCATGCAATTGACCCTTTTTTCTCTATGAACCATTTTTTCCGAGTGATAACGTAATAGTAGTATTTACTTTCACAAATAAAAAGAGTGGGAATCAGGTACTTATTGGTCTGTTTGGCAAAAGCGCTAAATTGCCGTATATGTATTGAAAAAATATTACGTTAAGCAATATGCAGTTGTATTCAGTAACCGACTGTAGATTGTATAAATGCATTGACGCGCCAACGCCCATCGTTTTTTCCAATCATGAAATTGACATAAATATTTCATCTTAATTTGTGTAGGTGGGAATTAAGCCTGAAAATAAAACGGCTTGGCTGCCAACTTTATCTTTGAAGCAAAAACCGCTTGAGGTCAACCGCCAGAACGAACTTGCAAATAAGACAAGAACGAAAATAAGGTGCGAAAAATATGTTGTACAATATCAAGGACAAGTTGCATTAAAGGAAGATAACTGTCCACTGCCCATGACCTGTCATTCCACCGTAAAATTGACATTTACCGGGTTTTAATGTGACAAAATTTTAAGATTAAACATTGATTTTTGTATTCGTTAAATTATGCATGCGTTAATAACTGATGCCCTGCAGTGGTGTGGTGCAAAAGACAACTGATCTCTATCCGCATCGCTACTACGTGTCGAAATTTCGTGAAATCGAAGACTCCATTCGAGAGTTTCAAAAAGGTCAGAGATTCTTAAGACAACAGATCCACCAAAGGCTGGGTGTGTTGGAACGACAGAGCATGACCATTGTACGGAACACAGGTGGGATTTATTGCTTAAGAATTAATTGCAATAAACTTGAAAACGACATTGCACAGCTAATATACTGTCCTACATGCATTAACAGAGTTCTATGTTGCCTTCCACGTTTTTCTTGGTTCAGACTTCTCTCCAAATCCTATCGGAGAAGTCATACATTTCGATCACGTTATTCTCAATGACGGTGGCGGCTTTAATTCGGGTTACTTCAGGTCACCGGTCACCGGGATATATCTCATTACAGCAAATATCATTCTAAAAGAACGGGAGAAAGCGCGTGAACTTCCCACTATAGATCTGAAAGTTCGTAAAAACCACAAACCCATCAACCAGCTTACTCGATGGCGAAATGGACAGGTTTACCCGAACGGCACGACCTATCATACTGGTGGTGTGTATGACGCAATGTTGCCGTATGTCGACGTCATTAAACTATATGCTGGTGACATCATCGATTTATACGTGTACGGACGTTCACGGTGGGACATCTCTGGGCAACGTGGCCTTTTCAGAAGTACATTTAGTGGCACTTTGCTTCGAAGGAAATTAACCTTTTGAAGACAGTTTGATCCACTCTACGGTCGATAAGTTAACGAGTACGTGGTGTCAGTAGCACATTTTATTCTTGATCATTGTGCTCTTGCAGGCTGGTTGAAGATGTGTCATTTCTTAACATTTATATTTAATTTTCTTGAGCATTTTTCGCAAAAGAAAACTTATAACATTTTTACAACTTTTCAGCATTTTTTACACCACTAAATTTATCCAAATTAAATGTTAAGCGAATTATTCAACGTTTATTTCCGTTTTTGTTCGTCATCTATAAATACGCGCTAGTCCAACCATCCATTTTCACAATAATACTTAAACATACGGCGGACCTGTCACCACTCCACCTATCTGTGGTATCGTATCCTGTATACAAGACCACATCAACCGACAACTGTTCAATAAAGCGACACGGGAGTCTTGACTGCTATTCAATGAGATGTAAATGTACTACCAAGACCTTACAACACTGTATTTGATAAGGTTTCAAAATCGATACCTATTAATTATTGCGTTTTTTCCATAAAACAGCGGCATGTTGGAAACGAAATAACTTTCTTTATTCGAAAAATAAGTTTAGCATTTTTAAGTCCATTTTACGAATCGTTTTTAAAACAACAACGCGTCTGCGGTGTTTTAGCCTGCCCCGAGGCGTATGAAAAACTTTACGATATAGCTTTAGGTCCGTTACGAAGTAGTGTTCCAACTTTTAAACCTCTCTGTACTGTTATAACTCCCACATTGCAAGCAAATGCTGTTTATTGATCACAAAATGCGAATGGTTAGTTCGGGACAAGAAAACTAGGTGTTATTATTACTTTGTATTCACGGGAGGGATTAAATTTACAAAACAACATCCTTACCTATGCGGTACCTACAGACGGTGGTATATGCAACAGCAAGTATGAAACCAAAACGAGCAGCAAAAACAAGCGATACAATGAACTAGCCCGCAATTAACCAACTACTTAAACCGGCCTAGCCTATGATACAGCAACTTTGTACGTTACTGGCGGAAAGCCTTAAAGCTATGTTTTTAGTATTTATTTGAACTGAGATTAGCGTGTTGACGCAGATGGTGGTAAGGTGATTTCTGTACACAAACAATTATGACGTGAAAAAACGGATAATGTTACTTAATACTGGGTGCGGGTACCCTGATGAGCATAAAAAAGCAAAACGCTTATTAGCGCACGGCAAATCAAGCCACATAGGATTTGTTAGTGTTGCCCCCAAGATCAAAGCCCGTGTTGGAGGTGCGGCCACGGATGCGCATAATGACTACAATGAGTGCCAGCATTATACAAATGAGAGCCAATCCTCCTAGAACAGCCACCAGGATAACAGTGTTGGACGACGACCACCCCATGTTGCCTAAATTTAAATAAAACAAACGATTTTAAAGGTGGTGACAACTTCGACTATTGTAAGAAAAGGCAACTTAAAATAAAAAAAATATTCGTGTTAATGGGGGGTTGATGATAATGCATGGATAGCACCTACCACCTGCAATTCTTCAACAGAGCTGTAACCAAGCTTAGTGTTGGAGATTTACAAGAGGTTACGCTTATACCAGCCTGATGGTCCTCCCGTAAAAGCGTACAAAAATGAACAAACCTTGTCCGGTGACTCCATTGTTTGTCAAAATTGGGTGTGGTTGCTGGTTTGGATAATTCTGTTCGTAGGTAACTCTGGTTTGGTTCTCTGAAATGTTCTCGATAATTAGTCGAGTAATGGGTCCAACTGTGATGATGTTGGGCTGGATGTGATCTTCTGGTCCCCAGATTGGTCTTCCTTCACCATCAACAGCACGACGTTTACGGGTAGAGCAAGTCTAAAGAAGTGAACAAGCTATTATAACCAAGCTTTTAAAGTAAAACACGGAAATTTCCTTTTTACTTACCGGTTGGCAGTTTCGGTTGATGCAAATCTGAAGGTTGCAATGGAGCCACACATTTTCGAACTCCGGTTCATTTCCTACGAACTTGAACACTGGACTGTTCCACATTCCCTGGTGACTGACGCCATTTTGCGTGACGCGTACAGCTCCATCAGCAGAGGAAGCAACAGGGCACCTGAAAATCAAATCAATATTAATACAACACTCAGCTTAACTTAAATGCACATATATATACAGCTCTGCACAGCTTGCACTACCTTGGTTGTAATGTACTGGACACTGCTATCATATACCCAGCTCATATTGCCACGTTTCACTCCGAAGCCGATTTACAACTGCCACGAAACGCAATTCGTACATAATACTCGTGCTGCTTGCTTTACAATTTGGATAACCTTAGCAAGGAGTTACCGCATATTTTACTCATTTTGCGTTTTTTCCTAATTTTTTTCCGAGGAGGAGCGCTCAAGGAGAAAAAAAGAAACGAGATAATGCGGCGCAAAAATCCTTCACTCTTTTACCTAGAATAGCCCGAGGACTGGCGCGAGTAGAACGCTGCAATTATGCGAGAATAATCGGTAATTAAAGTTGAAGCAGAAAAATCAGGAGAGAAGAAAAGCTTGCTTTTGATTGGCTCAGAAGAGTGATTACTTTTATTTGCCCGGGGGCGCAAGTCGTCACGAGTATCACCAGCCAATGGCGACCGGAGCTGTACTTGTTTTTGCACTGTTTGGTTATTTTTGAAATTGTGCAATACCGGTTATTACCACAGTGACGTCGTTTTTTTGGCGGCGACCGTTATAGCCGGGGGCGGGCAAGTGCGTTAAAGTTGTCATGGTATAGACTTATAGAGCTATATTTGGTTCGAATTATTACAAGGTCTCCCAAGGACAGTTAGGTATACTACCGTGACGTTTGTAAAGTTGGTAATCTATATTCTATAATGATATCTACACGTAAATTCCAACAACATTAGACCTTGGGTTACATGTTACATGGTAAAATCTATGTACGGTACTTGTTTGTTACAATATAAGTGTTATGCTGTGTAAAAAATATCTTTTTAAACATATTTTTTTCTATATGGTCTATTAACAACTGCCACATGTTAATACCAAACCACATTGAAATTTTAAAACGGGTTAAAAATGTTCTATTCCAACCGACTTGGACAGAGAACAAGAAAGGCGTATGCAGTTTAGTAAAAATGGCATGGTACTGACTACCTCTATAAAACGACTGCTGTTTATGTTTTAGTATTTTGTTATTATAAGCCCTTATACAATAGGTCATTATATATAGTTTTTGTGGGGTTTATAATATAGTCTTCTTTGGTTAGTCAATTCCGATAGGTTAATCTATCACTTGAAAACGAACTTTATTAGCCTCAGGGAATTGGCGGTACTTTTTACAGAAACACCATTGAAATAAATATAACGTGACGTAAGACGATCACGAAATGGACTTGACGTTATTTGCGCTACCGATTTTAATTTGTCGATCTATATTGCGAAATAAGTACATGTGCAGTGAAAAAAACAATTGTATCCTTTAAAACGTGAATTCCCAGTTTGAATGATGATGCGTAGTATTCGTAAAACTTTATACCATATTACGAAAAAAAATCAATATTTTCCTGATTTTTATTTTTAAAAAAGCGGATTGTTTGTTAGAAAGTCTATTGTAAGATGTATTAATCCAAAAGAGTCTATTGAATTTTTCACATGTCCTCTAAATGTGAACCAAGCTGTCTGTATTTTACCATGATAGAATCACAAGGACAGTTCTAAAGGATTATTTAAAAATTTCCCGTTTTAACAACAAACATTTCGTCACCAAACGTGCAAACGCACGGTTTGTTTGTATGCATTGAGGTCACTGGTGTATTTATTTTAGCCATAACGACGATGATCAAGAATCTCACTATTTTACAGTCACACGGAACGTATTGCCGTGAGCTATTTATACGTAGTGGAAGAACTCAGAGTTTGTTGTAAGAGCTGCATATTATCTATATCAATTGAACGGTCGAGTGGCAGAATGGTTAGCGTCACCGATTCATATACAAGATTATATTAAAACACGGTCTTGGGGGCGGGCCCATCAAGGCTATAAAACTCAACTCAAAAAATAAAAATAAAATAAACAACTATTAATGAAAAAAATATCTATATCAGTTCTGGGGCACAACACACACTTTTTTTATCTATACGTCGCCCAGCTTTAAATCCGCGATGGGCTGGTCACATGAGGTGTTTTAAATGCTGTGTTTGAATCGCACGCGCTAGTCATTCTGCACCATATTTTATACCTGAAAAGATTTCGACCACTTGACTTGCATGTTATTAGATACCTCTTAAAAATAAACCTGTTTACGAACTCGTCAATACAACCGTTTTTTTGTTTTACTGACGACATTTCGAAACCGCCATTGGAAAGTCACAAATGCCGTTTTTTTATTATCATTCTAAGTATGAATCGTTCTCGCTACCATTCAGCTACAATACCCCTTTTACCGGTTCAAGTTTCAAGCATATAATGAACTTGTCACGAATATCATTTTAATGTAGAAATCGGTGTTTGAGTATATATATGGTATGCCTCATAAATCATATCTAAGAAAACTGAAAAGCTTGCACTCCAAATTATGCAATGAAAGTTTCAACCTGTGTAGACAACTAGTTCTTTTTTAAACACCATGTTAGACATCATAGGGAATAACGATAACACAAAAGGTACAAAACAGAAAAGGGGCAAGAGGAAAGGTCAATCGAAATGTAGACTATACCGAAGCTATAAATAACATACATATTTAAAGAGTTATGCGTATTCCTTGTAAATAAATTATGGGCATTCCTTGAGCAAATTACAATGTATGCGCGGTAGCATTTTACTCACCCAGCTTGGACCAAGGGGTATTGGGGGGAAGCACCTGGGTTGTCAGAAACTGTACCCCAGCATTCCTTCATCAGGAGATATACGTCAGAGCTTACGTCACCAACGAGAGTAACGCCTGAAAAAGGGGTTTCGCTGAAAAGCACTGGGTTTTGATTTCAGTTTAAAGTAATAAAGGTCGCTATAAAACTATAGCCAATAAAGGTAAGGAAATTGACTTCGGGTTTCCATGATGACGGTTAATAGTACTCTTCGGTAACAGTGTTACGAAATCGAATATATATTTGGAAGCTATTAGAGCTTATTCAATACGTTATAAACAATTGCTTTTTAAAATCGTGCTTTTTGCTTACTAGTAAAATTATATCGCTATAAATAATGTGCTTAAACTACATTTAGCGTTTTACATAAAACAACTAACAGTACTGGTTTAGATCACTCCACCTTTGGGCTGGCGGTCAGGGTCGATACCACCCAATTAGAATACATACCAACATATAGGGTTTCGTCAGGTTGCATTACAGGAGGGCTGGAATACGCAGTCAAGTAAGTATTGTCGGTGTAGAGTGCCATTGCAGCCCTGAACTCGCCGACTCCGAACGCGTCAGGGGCGCTGATGGGACTGCAGGAAAAAGGAGATAGTTGTAATATTTTTAATCGCGCGGTGGCGCTGCTGCACAGTTAAAAAACTGGCTGCACCGTTTATTTATTATTTCGTACGGTATTGTGGCCGAATGGTTAAAGCAACCGATACATATACTCTGTTCTAAAAAAACGCTCTTAACAACAAGCCTATTAAGGGTGTGAAACTAAGCATAATACATGAAACACGACCCTTTTAAAGTATAATTGATAAAACATTTTAAAGAGAAAGTTAAATATTATGATTTTTAATCGCGAAGTGGCGCTGCTGTACAGTTAAAAAACCTAGTATACAGTTTATTCATAATGTATAAATTTCATAATATATATCTACTATTTTGTAGTATAGTTACTATAAAGTTCTTATAATGGGATAATTAGATAATATGCTGTATTTATTGTCAAACAAATTGTACGTTTTATTATTACCGGATGTTGCTTAATTCTGAATTTACACAAACACTCCTATGCAACATACATAACAAGTTGTATGGGTATAAGCAGGCCATGAGGCGATCTGGCTGTGGATACGATTGTCGCTGTCCCACTCACGGGAAAAAAACATGAGTACCCTATATCTCACTCCGTTTTCAGTCCCTGAACAACTAGTTCTCCTTCTTATTTAAATATATAATTGACCATAGTGTTTGAGTTGAAGTTTGCAGGCTTCCCACACTTACATGATGGTGATGTTTGGGATAAACATGGTGCTCACGTTGAGATCGATTCTGTACGTGCATTTGATGAACGCGCTCAGAGCCTTGTCGTTCGACTGCGGCCCAACAACGACACCATACGGATAGGTCGGACCGGTATCTACTGTCGAGATCGAGTTGCTGAAAACGACGTGAGTGTCGTTGGCCTGGAAAAGATGATTCTGTTTAGTATGTGACTCTAACCGGTACCGAGTATTTTGGTTCTATTAATTAGGTACATGCAACAACTGTTGATTCACATCTGCAAAGTATATCGGAGGTTCTATCAAAGGGCAACGCGGTTTATATACATTATCTCTTGATCTGTTTAATTTAAACATTTGGAATACGGTTCAACCATAAATGAAATTCTACTTAAGATAACATCAGTGTGTAGAAGTGAGTTTGTTGGGTAAATAAGGTCACCTGGTATAAATTTTGTGAAAAGTTATCGGGGATACTTTGCATTTACACACAGCAATATAATGTGTGGATTATGAATAATCCGGCCTTTCAGCGTTTTGCACCGAGTTTAATTAAACTCTGCGGGCAACTGCAGACTGCGTTGTCTGTTCTGGCATCCATGGCAATGAGTTATGCACAAGAATGCTGCGGAAAAGTTGGCACGCAGCCGAACACAATTCATTTTACTCCAGGCACCAACTCCATTATTCATAGCGATATAGATAATAGCAAGCCAGGTCGTGAATATTTCATAGCAGGTTGCTTGCTTATTACTCGGTCATTGAAGCATCATAGCGTGGGCGAACGGAGGTAATTTTATCGGGAAATCTCTTTAATTTAGTATTTATTAAATTATATATTTACTTGGAATTTGGGTAGGTGTAATTGGGAAACCCTACACAGTTGAATCAAAATAAATATGCCTCGTAGAGTAGGTCTATTTATCCCGAAATACTTTTTATAACATACACCTACATGCTGATTATTTCATATTGAAGCGCCAAGGACCGTCATCTAAAAGTTTGTGGATCGAAAGCAGCCGTTCTCGTGGGCACAACTTGATGGATTAATACAAAACATGTCCTAGCAGTTACATCTTTATTACAAACAACACACAATAGTATTTCTTGGGGAATCCGGTTGTGGACACTCTCGTTTCTTTTAACCATGATAATAAACATGAGTATGATATTCCATTTCACTACCCGTCAGTAAATACGTCCTTCCTATCCATTCAAATAATTGTACTGTTGCAAGTTTGAGGTTTTACCGTAAGGTGAGTTCCACAGCTACTCAATGGCGAAATGACTTTCATGAAAAAGGTATCTTCTTCCTGGTCAAAAGGACAGCTCCTGTCGTTCAGATGAACATCGGACATCGTAAAGCCCGCTGACGTCACCACCTCCTTCTGGATCTTGGCCGTGATGCTGGACTGAGAACAGAACACCTGGACCACATCTGAAAAAACGATGATCTGTGATTAAAACCCAGTGCTTTGCGCGGATAGTTATTAGACTGCGTGACACGTTATGTTCGTGCTCTCAACCCGTGGTTAAAACGAGGTATGCTTAAATGGTTTTGGAGGTGGACACACCTACGTACTCGTGTTATTTACAACTATATTTAAAGTTTAATTGAAAATAAATAGTAGAAAGGATACCATCTTGCGACAAATAAATAAGCCTGTTCGAAAATACCGAGAAAATACCTTGTTTTTAATGGGGTGGGGGGAGTTTAAAATAAAATGGGCCTATACTAAGAAATTAAATAGCTTTGCCGTATTACCTTGTGCGATTGCTGCCGTAGCTAGAAATCCGATGACGAGAAATATTGCCTTCATACTGAAAAAAAATAAAATGTAAATAAAACGACTTGATATTTTAAACATGGAACTTGCACATTTTCGGTGCAGGGTCCTGACACATGGCGTTGTAGTTTTAACTCTTTCCCTCCCAACTCGCCATATATGGCGAGTTGGTGGGAAAACATGGTATCCCGTCTGTCCATAAATGGATACAAATCTAAAAAACGATTTCTCCGCAATGCGTAATGGTAGAGACCTCAGCTATGGCTTATTCGATCAAGGAAACCCTATATTTTATTCTCTGTGATTATCGTGGAGAAATATTAAAAATGCGAGGAGTGATAGCCTTTCTTTTTCAAGGCTTCGCCTCTTATTTCTATCGATTTTACACGAATTTACACGTGACTAACTCAGCCAATAGGAGTCGTGTTAACTTGCAGAGAAGCTCTTTTTGTCAAGCAAGTCTTTCTTTACATTCTCTGTGAATTTCGTGCCGTTAAGATAAAAAGGAGAGCGTTGGTGACGTTTTCGCAGCAGGCGGTTATGCTTCGTGTTCACCAAAGCATGAATCCAGCTGGGCCTGCTGAGCGCACGATAAAGAAAAAGGCGGCGAGACTAGCTAGTTCGGTGTGCCCTGCTTTGAAGAATATTGGATATAGTATTTGCGTTTGTTTGGTTTTGTATGCCCTTTTTACACTTCCTTCACTGTTCTTTTTTATACTTTTTACTATTTTAGTTCTACAAAACTAAAAACTTCAATGCGTTTTGGTTCAAGTTTTCATAATATAGTCAGAAAAAAGGGAAATTTCAATCACAAATAGTAAAAAAACTACTGAAGATAGAAATACAGTTCGAATTTTCCTGAGTACAAAAACTATTAGACAATCTACATTCCAATTTTCATATCATTTGGGCATTCCAATAATAAGTGAGTATTTCGTTTGTCAGTGCACCTCAAATTTTTCAAAGTCGAGCAGAATTTTCTTTGCATAAAAAGTGGTGTTCACTAAAGTTTACATAATATATTCTTTATTAGAGGTAGATTTTAGATGTGCAGCTTGTTTAAAAGAGGGATAAATTATCTTTCCAACCATACTAAATATTAAATCATAGCATAAACTTTAGAAAAACTGTGCTAATTTGAAAATGACTAAAAATTGTAAAAAACACTGCGGGACAGCATGTTTGAATTAATGCATTTGGCCGGGAGTGAAAGAGTTAAGCGTTTTAAAATGTTTTTTTTTTAGTTTTTTCTGTTATGTGGAGTGCTTAGTCCGTACCAAGACTATATTTTGTCTCAGGAAAAGCTACCTGCTACCGATTGGCACGGCTCCTTGAGTTCCGTGCATTTTTACAAAATTACTGGTTGTTTTAATTAATGCCCAGTTGTCTAAGGCGCAACCACCGTCATTCTCGAAAGATCCTATCGGAATTTCACGGCCTTGAAAGTGCCCACAAAACGATGTGATAGTGTCGTGTGTGTGAACCAATGTCAAAACGGACGGATGACCTAATATACCATAACAAACCGAGTCTGACTATCTTGTCTTAAATCCATTACGATCAAAGTTATCAGGGACGTTTGTTCTATGCAGGACGCTAGCTCGAGGCGTCGGTTACTCAACTGAGATAGTAGATTGCTCGAGTAAATATTTATATTTGACTAATTAAACCTACCACTACCAGATTGCAGTTTCTCATACAACATTGAAAAAGTGTTATGCCGTATAACAAAGAATATGTATGTTATAAGAAACTAGTTTCGTTTAATTACGTGTACGAATTACTAACTGAACCAAAAAATCCTATATTAGAATAGATGTGATCTTTATTAAATATGCACAAGCGATGTTATAGCATCAATTGACAAAGCAATGGTTGTATTAAAATACTTTATGTTGACCATTTGTGTGTTTTATATAAAATTATTCAAGCTCGTGTTACACAAGTCTAATTAAATGAAATTCATAGCAGGTGCGATATGCTATAAGCAGTTTCGGAACTGTTGTGGAAACACCCGCTTATTTTGATGGCCTGTCGTGAAAGGATTTCAAGGCTTTCACACCACACGCGTGGATTATTGTGTTTTATTATTCCACATTGAGCACAAAGATAGGATTGTAACGTATCGGCTCCAAATCGGATTCCGAAGATTACGGAATGGAGTGGCCACTTGTCAAAGCAGCACGTGTATATCAGTCTGAACTTTACATCTCGCTTCGCAATACACATTAATTGTCTCCTAATTTGCAGAAAGGTAGAATAATAGGATTACGAATAGGTTTTATGCTTTAAATCAACTTTTAATTAAGAAGTGAAGACACCTAATTTTGAACGCTATTTATGTTATGAAACAGATTTGACGTTATTTACTAATAGTGCCGAAGAGTGAAATCGCATTAAATCTCCCGTGGAAATTCTAATAAACAAACGCAATGAATTAATACTTATAAAGGGATTTGAGAATAAGGCCGGACAGGAAATTTAAGTATATTTTTTGTATTTCTAAAAGAATATATTTCATAAAAGTGTTATTTCGACTGTGCAGTAGTCGAAAATAAACTGATTAAACTTATTAATGGCGCAAACTAAATTCTTTAGCATTAATGTCATATTATTATTTAAGACAATTTACGTTTAAACAATAAAATTGCACGCTATAAAAGCTACACCAGTTTATAATACAATTCATATAATTGTACTACAAATTAAACATAATCATAAAAACGATTCAAGTTTTTCCGTGTCATAATTAAATTAATTACGATTATAATTTCGCCTAATTTATTGTCGTTTTATTTACAAACGAGCTTTAACAACAAAAGCAGCGTGGCAAAATGGCAGTTCGGGTGTTATAAATAAAATTGTTATCAATTTGTAATAAATATACGTAGAAAATACGTTTTTATACTTTTTATGAGACGGCGGTGAATAAATTGACACGTATATCGGGCATACTGTGTAACTTGAGTGTCATGTCAATTACAGATACGTGTTACACGTACTGTTGGTGGCAAAGGTCTATAGCAAACAGACCATTACGTATATTGAATTTCGGTTTGTTTTAAAGAACCGTCGGAAAAGTATGTTTCATAGGGATTTGTTCGACAAATTACATACACACACGTAAAGATTAGCAAAATGGGATATCCGTTTACTTCCTTAAATCAAAATTGATGTGTTTTCAAGAATGTTGTAGATGAATGTATTTGGTTTGCATTTTTAAAGAAGCGCCTTTGTAGCGTATCGGAACTTAACTTTCATAGCTGTTTTTTTGTGTTATCACACGCAGTTTAACTGTGAAAATAATGATGCCGTTATATCAAAATAAGGTAAATTCTTTTAGGCGGTTGTGCCACCGAAGGACAATTGCGCAAACGACTTCAAGTGGGTTGCACGATCGATTCTGGGGTCAGCATGCAGAATTGGATAACAGGTCCTGTCAAGTGATCCCGGGTTAAACGGGTGGCACACTGAAAGTGTGGACTCACATAGATTGCTGGGTGCTGATTTTCAGATTCTTGGATGTTCGTTTTTCCCCTGAATATTAGAATAGCCTTTACACACAATCACACGGAAATTTTTCTTGTTATTATGCAATGTTTATTGATTATAATCGCTCTGGTGCGACTGACAAGCGTTCGGACAAACATATAAGAAAGAAAGATATTGCAGCACCCAGGCAGCTTAATGAAGTGCAATAAATTATTGAAACAGGTAAAGTATTTTCATATTTGCCCTCCCTGAAGTTTACATTGAGATAAAGATAAAATAGCCAGTTTCTGGACAGAAAAACGAACAAATGCTTTCAAAAAGGATTGTAAACCAGGGGAACGCAAGTGCGAATGGTGATTAGAAATTGTACAGCCGGTGAAAAAGTGCAGACGTACTTAGTGCAAATACAAGATAACATTAATTCTTAAAAAAGTTGTATCTCTCGAACTCTTTTGATTATATTTTACCCTGTAAAATGTCATACCTCTAGTGATCTCTATTGTTTATTTAATAAAAAATAATTGATCCGAGTTTTAAACCGGTATAAACTTTACAAAGAATTCTGGGGCAACGCCTAAACTTAATTCCCTTTGTTCAATTTGAAACCCGATGCCGAAATTGTGCGTAGCAATTTATCGAATTGTATCTAATTTATCCATCGCCGGACGGCGATCTTATTTATTTTTCTTCGCGAAGATTCACTGACCTATGTTCCAGCCCTGTGCCCGCTGGTCCTGTTATGACAGCCAACTGGAAATGCCAGTGAAGACAACCTGGCAATTTGGCAGATTTTATCACAAATGAGCGTACATTGTTATATGGAGCTCATAAATCTGCGGGAGACATGCAATGACCCGTACCAGGGACATGCTGACCTGTCCAACAACAACCGGCCGATTTGTTTGGTGAAGCCGCTTGTAAATCCGCGCGTTTTACAGCTTTACGTGCGTTACTCAGAAATGTGTAATTTCCCTAGATCAAGAGTACACACCAGTAAAATGCGAATTACTATATTAGACCTTTTAATGGTTAGCGTAAAAATCGAGTGTGTAAACAGACATAAAGTACCATCTCGGTTGATTTTGATAAAGGTATCTTTATCACCCAAAACCATAGGACAACTGACTTACGATTTTAAGACACGTATAAGTCGGGTTCGTTAACTGCTGAAATGTGTTTTTAAGATGGTTAGTCATTCGACAAAATTTTAATCGAAGTAATAATACGGTGCTTGCACGAAGGTGATCTGTCTCATTTTGCGTTCATTTAGATGTCGTAAAGTCTAATTGCAGGTCTCCGTGACCTTGTAATGCGTTGTTCATGTAGGATAATAGCAAATTGCCTCATTAATTTGAATTTAGGCACTTATATGACATTTACAAAATTATGGAAATTGCAATTTCTGATAAACAGGCCTTCGAATTTAAGATAATTGTTATAAAACAGACGGTTGGTTCATTTACATTAGTTATGTCTATTTTATCCAACTAAAAGAGATTTCTTCTATCCTTTCAAATATTGACCGTTATAAATGTTATACAAAAATATATTTTATCGGCTGGCATCGTCTTGTTTTTACCCAAAATCTGACGAAGGCCAAATTACGCGGAGACAAAAATTAATTTACGACATTTTGGGGACATTTCTAAACAAACGAAGCTACGGAGAACGCGAAAGTATACACACTTCGCTAGAACAGCTGAGGCTGTGTTTAGTCATTAAGTTTGTACGTGAGCATTGGTGTAGTTCAAACTACAAAGGTCAAGACTCAAGGCAAAAGCGCCACTACCTCTAGTCTCCCGTATTGAATTTCAAATTGGGGATTACGTTCTTTTTCACCGTAAGCCCGTCGTTATGGGTGGTATGTATGGAATCGTAGATAAAAAGTCGTATCAAATGTGGTAACTTGAGCGTAATTGTAATTGTATAACCAGCACCCAAGAAATAACTCCAAAAAATTAAAAAACAAACCGCAGCATCCCCAAATTGATTTATTAATGCAATCACTTTTAACCGTATTTAAAAATTTTGATTTAATAATATAAATTGAAATAAAAATAATATTTTAAATAAATATGAAGCGCTTACTTTTGTGTTGAATTTTCGCTACAAAGATCTCTCTTCACAACTTCCGATTTTCTTCAACAAAACAAACAAACTTGTATATATACTTACCTCAACAACTATGTTTCAGCTGCTGTATATATAAGTCTGAAAATAAAACACAGAGAGGATATGGTTTAGAACGCCTGCCATCAATTCGCATATTGCATTAGACGCTTTTAAAGCCTCTTAATTAACGAGCATCTATCCGGACCGGTCATTTTTGTAGTGTGGCGCGGAGACTCGGATTAATATATGAAGTAGAAATCGTGTCCAGGCCCAGCAGCCGAAAAAAACAGTTCATCGTCGCAATTAAAACCTAGCCAGCATTTAACATACCACGTGGGATTTAATTATTCCGTCATAATGGTAGAGTATCTACGTCATCAGTCCACCTCCGTATGTTAAGCGGCAACTGACCGGAATTCCGAAACGCTCACGTATTCTCGCCAAACTTGATAAAAATAAATTTATTTTTTAGGACGCTGTCTTCGCTAGACCCTTTGTCGGTGACCATGAATATTTCATGCAAGCCGCACAAAGCACCCAATTTTCTCCGCATAACTATATTCATTTTCGTATCTAAACGACCCTTTAGTGATATTTTCCCGCGGATAAAACCTCACCGGTACAAAACTGACTACTACTCAAGTGCGAAAAAAACGAACAGTCGCTGATAGTGCGAAAACGGTTATGGCATTCAACTGCAAACTTTGCGGCATAAAACACATGCGTCGCATGAGAATATCGAATTTTACAGCTATATGGAGCAAACGGCGACATGACGTGGACTTGTCGTTACGTGTACAGCAAAGTTTAGAAGTGACGAGGTCGTCCGTAAACAAAACATTGAAAGCGACTTTTCTCGGGTCATCGGCAAGACAGCGAGTTTGTTTATTGGATTGACCAATTTGATTTTGACGACCAAAGCGACATGATAACACGCCACGTAGTTATACAATGCGGATATTACACGCATTTTAACGAACCAAAATTTCCGACGCCGACGATTAGTTGTAAAACTGATTTGTATATACGGCTTACTAATCGTTGAATTATTTACAAATACATCCGTTATTTCTAACGAAACAGTGCGCAACTTTCGTTAGAGATTCAGTACCGTTTGGATCAGCATATGTTCCACCATTATCAAGAACTCTACTGCTAATTTTCTATCCTGTCACCAAGTAAGCAAGATACCCCGACTATATCGCTACTGGGAGGTGCAGGTGCACCGGCGAGCCCACTTCTTCTGCTCTTGTGCATTATTCCTATATGCTTATAATATCGCGTGGTCACGTGACCGTGGAGCTGCCCCGCGGCAAGAAGACAAAATGGCCGAAGTCGATTAATTTGGGGTTTCGACCGCACGCAAACCTGTGTCTCATCTCATTTGTTCAATTAGCGACGACCATTAGGCCATCGTATTAATCCTGCACTGCGGAACCTTCATGCTGAGATTTCAGGTTGGAACCAAAAATATTTTAAATGCCGCTTCTTCCATTCGCTCAAACCGACAATTTCGATACAATTAGTCTCAATATACACCATTTGCGCGATTAATGATATTTTTGTGTAATTAAGTCGATAAAATGACTTTATTTATACCAAATTTACAGCGATCATGGCGCAAAAACTTTACCCTACTTAAAAAACTGTAGGACACCGTTAATAGGGCACAGTACCGGTTGTAAGCGTTTACCATTGAACAGCATCCAATATTAATTTTTAACCGCATTTCGTTTTATTAACAATGCGCTGACCGTACGGGCAAAAGTGGTTGCCTTAGCAACATTTCATAACTAATTTTATATTCACTGTAAAACGCATTTTCGTCGGATCACACCTTGCATAATTCATGTCTTATCATCTCGACGCGAAGTCCCAATTTATATACAGTGAGACGCTTTGCTGGGAATCTATATTACACCGAATTCGTGATATACGATTCAGATGATCTTGTGTATCCAGACCTATTCTAATCTGTTTAATAATTTGTTTTCAGGCCATGGTTTTAATATCAATACTGAGTAAATCTGCTGGTAGTTTTCGTTAAGAGTGTTAGCGCTTAAGCCGGCCGGGCTAAATAGTGTCAAGATCTCATTAGCGGTCGCTACAGTTTGTCGGCTAAAGTACCGTGCAGAGTAATTTGCGTTGAATTTAATAGCGTTACACGTACACACGGGCTTATTTACGGACATGAGATCGTTCACAATTAACTCGAATTATTTTCTTGCCGTAAGCGCAAAGGATATAAATTGCGAAACACGAATTCAGACTTGAACTTCAACATTTCTGTCAAAAAAACGAAAAAAACAAACATAGTTGGAGCGTCACCTGCATGAAACTAAAATAAACAATTCCATGATTGCAAGCACAGATGTCTGTCACAAACGTGTCTATGACGAAAATTTTCCGATAAGATGGTTATGTCAAAGTCGATTAACAGTATAAATAAATTCCATCGGTATCTTAAATGATTCATTTGTGCGTCCCATTTTATCACGCGCTTTTGTGCGGAAATGTGGAGGTATTCTAATGTTTTAATTTTCATATTACTCGTCAAGACCTAAAATTATTCCATGAACAAATTTGAAGTTTGGTGCGCGGAAACTTTGAATTGCATACCACTCGCAAACAGTCGAAAAGCAAAGTGCGTTCTAAACGAACAGAGCGTGTAAATAAACGTTACTTTCCGTCATATTTTCCCACAGCAAAGAAAATCGAGGTCAGAACTTGCAACCGTGCTTGCTCGAACGCTAACCGCTACACGATCACTTTAATTGCGCCATTACTACACAAAGTTTTGTTTATATTAAGGTAATTATTCCGGGGGCCAGGCGGGTGCACTTACATGCGGGCGCCGGCAAGTTCACGACCAAATGCGTCACGCACTTTAAATACAATGACGTCACTGGCATACGCGTGCAATCAAATCTGAATTAACCACTTAGAATAATTACGTCATACACTCAAAATGTATAGCGCTTAGAATGCGAGCACGCTAAATAAGGTTGGTCCGTACGTGGTGGTGATCTTTTATGGCGAAATACGTTTATTTAAAACGAGTTTAACATTACGTTATTTTGTAAAAAAAACGGAATTCTATATCTGTTTATATAAAATGCGATGTGCAGGTTCGTTAGAATTTCGGATCCGTGAGGAGTTAAGTTTTGTTCCCGCGCTTAATCTCTATTCACTGTTGTCTAGTAGAACGCAATACGACATAGAGTTGACTTGTCACGTCACACAGCCTCCCCCGCATGTCAAACGCGACGCTCTAAATCCGAAGTAAAGATCCGTCTGTTTTCCGTTGATTGGCGGTTGCATGACCGGACAAACATGGGATTACACACATTGCACTTGTGATTAGAAGACAGTTTATCAAACACTGAGTGATAATGCAAAATTACCCGCCACGCGAAACACACCGTGGTCAAGAAGAGTTTGACCGGATTTGCGGTCGACACTTCAGAGGCTAAATAGGTAAAATATCAAAAATGGCGGCGCCGCATAAAATTCCAACTTTTCCCCAATCTGTGTATTATGGGCCCAAAAACCATAGATTTCGACTGTTCGTACTAAGTTTAATCATTTTTGAAAGTTCTGGTTCTTATATGTTTCAATTCGGTTAAGTTTGGACGATCATGTGGTCGAATTGTTAACGCGACCGATACAAATACCGAATTGTGGTCACAAAACGGAAAACGGTCTCAGCAACGAGTTTATTATTGATTCGAAAAAACTAAGACCGGAAAATCAAGAATGATTTAGTTATATCCTGGGAGAACTTTTACTTTTCCCCTGTACGGTTAAACGTATCAACATAAAGTATCAGCTTTTTCCAAGTATTTTAATTAAAAGGGGATAGTTATTCGACGTCTCGGTCCAAAAAACACAAACAAATTAATGTACGCTATATGAATTCGGACAATACTGTTGTTACACTGAAAACAGAAGTAATATTAGCAAGTCCAACAAGCAATTACAGGTTTTGCTAACCTATAACAGGTGTGGTTTGGTTTAACACGAATTCACTTCGTTCGAAGATTCCAGAAACTAAAATTCTTTTATCGCATCTATTTTTCACACACGCGAAAGTAGGAATTAACGTCACTCATTTGACAAGTACGCAACCCACAGCCAGCATGGCCGTAAAACTTCTAGGTAACAATCAGGTACAGACTTGCAACCTATACATGAAAATGCGGTTCGCATTTATTGCTGTGCTATTTGAAGCTTTGAAACTTAACACACGACTTAGTAAACCATTCAATTAGCAACAAGACGGCAACGTGTCGGGTGAACTGCAAACCGATCACACAAAAGTTGGGAAAAACACATGTATAATGTGCCCTAAATGGGACAGTGGCAAGACAAAATCGTGTTCTATACATAAATATATAGATCTATCTCCGTTAATTAAAAATAACTTTTTATCTGTGCCGCAATCATGAGAATAAAAGGTTAACTAATTTAAAAGTCTTTAAAATACTGTATGTCCTTGATGTGTATACCATTTACATTAACCTTTCCTATCCCTTGACTTTCAAATACACTTCGACATTTGTTAAAAAAATATAAAATGTATCCATTTAAGACCAGCTACATTGGGCGTTTGCATATTTCTGAAGTTTTATTTGGAAAATTGTCCAAAGTTTATGTATTTCGTGTGAAAATACATGTGCTATTGTTTTCGGAGATGAAATCTGCATCTTCGAAGCGTGGGAAACACTTCTGCCTTTTCACAAGATCGGTTTGTTTGTGTTTAGCTGGCAGCCGGACTGGCACACTGTTTATAAATATGTTTGGCAACACATTGCAAGTTGAAAGGGGTTTCCGGACCCGAAAAACACAGCGGCCATCGCGTCAGCGCCGTTGGATTGTTTTCGGATTATCTCAAATTTACCTGTTGTCAAAACTCGGTGTGAAGCTTTGCAAGGTCGGGTTACCCCGATGTGTGTCATTAACGACAGAACAGAGTTGATTTCTGCAGCCGCAGGCAAGCGCTCGGTGCATTGTCCAGAGAATCTATATACGGAAAATCACAATTGCGTGGGATTTTCTTATCGCGTTTATTCTATCTGCAAAAAACGCAAAAGAAACCGGTTGGTCGTGCCGCCTTCGTCGACCTGACAAGATTCAGGATGCATATCTCACGGAGATTGATCAAACATCTATCCGCTGCGGTACCGCAGTTAACCGTGAACCTAATTGAGATCTGCGAACGCCGTGACATTTTCGACGACATTCAAAACAGTCGGAGAAACTGCTTTTAAATTGGGGTGACCAGTAAAAATTGCGGTGGATCCAGCACTCAAAGAAACAAAGCAATACCGGACATTGATAGATTGCTACCAATAATTGCAAAATAACCTGCTGTTATATTATTGATTGCCGCTATTATGATAAAAGTTAAACGCGACGCACGCGACCCTAATTTAATAAATCTCATCTCCAAGCCCAATGGCATACCATTTGACCTATGAAGTATGAAATAACATTTCGTTGTTATACGCAATACCCACTTTAAATCATGTTAACTACACGTTATAAAACCGATTAAGTAATCAATCTAATAACATGCAAATACATTGTAATTTGGTTGTCTCTATAACTAGTACGCACAAGTATGACTTCCGTTGTGATTAGGGTTTAGGCATATGTGATACTTGCCAATGGACTGTTCAGTTAAAATGTCCTTGGTGACCTTAAATTGATATAGGAAATAATATGCTATTAGGAGAATTGTCAATGAACTGAATAAAACGATCACAAGCGGCTTGCATTGATGTGTGGGTTGAATATTTTTTTACCCTGGGCTAATCAGATTTGTCATTTAAATCCAAGTGGTCCTAAATACTGTGCAAATTATTATTGAACTCATGTATAACACCGTAATTTGAAAAAAAATGACTGTATATGTTGAAAAATATTGTTACATTTTTGTCAAACCCATTATTCCACGGGGTTCAAGCACTGTCCGCGATTTAACTTTTTTCCGGTTAGTCGTTTATGGCGACGGCTGTTGGAACGAAAAAGTCCCAACTCGTCGGTTGCGTCATTTTACAAGGCACTGAGTTGGCATATTGAAGAACCAAGTAAATTAATGGGTTAAACTTAAACAGTGCGCCTTATTAAAAAACAAACACTATAATAGCCCCTGTAACCAGAGTAGGAGTACAAGGTCATCTGACGATTGTTCGTGTGATAACATTTGTACGTTACAGGAACTAACAAGTGATACTCTCTTTATAATGTTTCTTTTACTTTCAGTAGACTACATTAAAATAGAAATGTCGCATTTCAATTAATAGTCATCTATGTGCGGCCTGAACTAACATGTGGCCCGAGCGTTTTGCTGAGTAACAATGGTGGTGATTCCCCAATGTTTGTACGGTAAGAAGTAGCATGTGCTAGACTCCAGAGTGTTTTGTTTATCCGTCCAATTTTGTAAGTCTTGAGTAGAGCTTCGTGAAATAAAGGTGTGGATTGTGCATCCACTTGCGTTTTGTTGGAAACAAGTTCCCGATGTATAAAGGGGTACCAGCTCAAAATTTTAAAGTAAAATTTTGGAAGATTTTGGGTTTAGGTTGCAGATCCAAGTTTTAATTTTTAATTATGAAAAAAGATTAAGACTTTATGTGGTGGGATTTTAAGCGACAGGTCTTCTTGTGAGGTCAGAATAATTGGTTGAAGCCTCCAAAATTCACTCAATCTTTTTTCGTCGTAAGTTATCGGCGCCCCACCATACGATCTAACATTCATAAAACTGATTAAAATCGCAACGGTTATCTATTGCCGCAATTTACTTTTCTTACAGATTGGCAGTGTTATAATAATTCGATTCGTGTCAGACAGATTATAGAGTCTTGAAATCCTCCATTCGGGAAAACTTAAAAATTATTCAACAATAAATGCGGTCTAGTTTTCCAAACTTTAATGCTTTTTTAAAGTCATAAGCAGCTTGAAGCACTAACTAAGCACTGGTAAAGGATTTGCGAATGTTCAAAATGATTTTAAACGCCTCGATTAAAACTCGCGGGTACGTTAATCCAGTGGCCCGGGTTCGAATCTAGTACTGGGTTAAAAATCCGAGGCTCGGATAAGTTTTTATAACATCATAAGTTAAAATCGTATGTCAAAGACGGATCTTACAGAAAGTAAGCTTTTAAACATACTTGAGAATTTTTGTTTTTTTTTTTCGATGAAAAAGTATAAAAATAAGAAGGCATGTTTGCGTGTATTTTGTAATATCATCGAAAAAATCGGGCAACACTTACGCTAAAAGATACGTTATGGCAACATTTCTGAAGAACTTTAGTCGTGTCGCTAAATAGAATGGCAACGAGTGTCGGTCGCCGCGTTATAAAGTATGCTCATTTATAAATAGCTACCCCGAGATACAAGTGCAGAGAATTGCGCTAACACTGTAGTTGCGTCAGGAGCACAAATATGGCGAAAAAATCAGCAACCGAACCCTCCTAAAAACGAAAATGAACTGACGTTGTCACAAGGTCTGTCGATGAGCTGCCCAGTTCTTGCACGAGTTGTCGAACGAATGCTGGATCCACTGTCGCTCAAGAAGCTCCGAACGTTCCTTTTTAAGAAAAAGCGGTTTTCCTCGTTTCCACCCTTTGTCTTCCTCGCCGTGTGCGTCCAAGTATAAAGTGCCTGAACGAAGAGATGACTTGATATAACACAGGTTGTGTGAAATGATTACGATAGATCGGACGTGTGGCCGAATGTTTAACGGAGTGATTCATATACCAAATCTATGCAAAAACGGGCTAGCGGTTTTAAAATTACCCCGGTAAAAAAATAAATAATCCTAATTTTTTAGTACGGTTGTGTGACCGCATGGTTAGCGCGGCCGATTCATATACCGCTGTTTACAAAAAATCGGTTATAGCTGAATAGCCCAACATGGCTCGAAACTAAGCTTGATAAAACAAATAAAAGAAATGATTACGATTAACGATTTTCCTGACGAGTTGTTGGTGAAAAGGAACATAATTACTGAGACAGAGATCGAAAATGTATGAACTGCGTGTCGCAGCCTGCGGCACACTATGGTCAAGGTTTAAAAAGAGATATAATTACACATGGGTTGCAGATTGCTAATTTTCTAATATTTTATTATTATTGTTGGTGCACGATTTGTTCATTTTTTTTACAAAAAGAGATTTTGTAAATTTTATCACGGAAGAGAAAAAACACGATAAACTAAGGAAGTTTCAATCATGTTAAAACTTCAGAATTTTATGAAGTAAACTTATACCCGTGCAAAACACAGCTTACCCCATATGCACGCTCTCGTTCCTCGTATCACGACCACTATCGACGAGTTGACAAGGAGCAAAATACAGGTGCCGGCTCCACAGCGCTTCGAGTGGCGAGTGGCAGCATTCCCCTGACGCAGCATTCGGTCAGCTTCGATGAGTCGCGACATCGTGCCCTGCATATCCGCGTCACCGTCCTCGGGCTTGCACGAACTCTTATAGCAGATGTAGGAGCCGCACACCAGGCAAATGGCTGGGTCCTTGGGAACCAACTTGCACTTGTCACAAACCTGGACCAAACGGTGTTTTAGCGAAAAAAACAAACGGACGGTTTATGAAGCCATCTCGAATTGAATATCACGCTATCGTATTATACATTATATTGAAAAATAAGGATTAGGATATATTGAAATATTAAAAATATTGTAAACACGATTAATCGACCTTTTATTTTCAGCTTGCATACAACATAAAATCATAGTGAAGCGTTTTGAAACAACCAACATTAATTCACCTCAAACAATAAGCATATGGTAGAATGGTTGCGTAGCCGAATAGTTTACGCGATTGAATCGTAATGGGTTTAAAAAATCGGATGCAATACCAGTTTCAGCAAGTCGATAAAATAGCAGTTGGAGGGTTTTGAACTGGTTATTTTTGGAATAGGATAGGATATTCATGTTTATTTTCGCGAACGAGAAAACGCAAAGGACGTTAACACACGGGAATCGCCAGATTAATCTGAAAGGCAACGTACTAATTCACCAAACAAATCACTTGGACCAAAGTCAATAAAGTTAATGTTTACAAACGATTATGTGGGTGAAGATGGCATATAACCAATTCATGAACCTCTATAAGCGGCAAAAACTCGTCACCAGTTGTAGCCTCCCTTAGTCATGGAATGTAAATGAGTGTTTTGCTGAATAATAATGGTGATGATTCCCCAATGTTTGTTTGGCTGGAAGCATCATGTGCAGACTGCGTGCCGGTGTGGTGTGTGTAGTTGTGAAGTTTTGTAACAGTGTAGCAGTGCTTTGTGCATTAAGTAAAAAATTGGACGGTTTTGAGTTTAGGATGCAGATGCAAGGTTCAATTTTAAATCGCGAAAAATTCCAAGACTTCTTATGTCAGGATATTGAGTGACAGCTCATTTTGTGAGGTCAGTTGGCATTCGGGCGATAGGGAGAATAATTAGTTAAGCGCCTCCTGTAGAGATGGCAATGGAGTGATATAACAAAATTGCGAAATCGGGGATAACAAAATACGAAAACTACGTATTTTATTCACCACTTGTCGGTATCGTTGAAAGAGAGCGCTATAATCGTGAGGCAACTCAATCAACTTCGGTGGATACCACTCCTTGTTGCTGCTGATCAGTTGTCGCGAAATGACCACGTCCGACTCCACGAATTCGTTTATCTGAAATGTGGACGGTTAACATATAGCAATACTATAAGAACCAAATGTTAAATATTAAAATTACAAGATACCAACACTATAAAGTGAAATTTGAGTTTTATTTGTCAGTATAAAGATTACGTTGAGCTGAATACGAAATCATTTAGTTGAGGATGGTAAGAAGAGGGTGTGGTAATTGCTGTTTTAAACAAAATAACTAAATAATCGGTGGGTGGATTGAATACTCTGATGTGTACAAGGGAGTGGGTAAATAAGAATCGTTGCAACAGATAATCGTGCACACAGTTGAGTCGGAGCCTTAGACAGAAGTTATTTCAATGTATGTTTATTATTCGATAGGACTCTATTTCTTTGGCGCATTTAAATATAATGGATTAATGCTATGTTTGTTAAAAGTCTCGTGTTAGATAACTACAGTATTAAGTTATCAGATTTAGGGTGGGATGAGAGGATTCTTCCGGTATTTGTTACAAGCGATTGTTGTGCTCGACTTCTACCAGCCACGGCAAGAAGTACACTTACCTCTTTACACCACCTAGTGATAAAATTCCACGCCGATTCCCACTTGAGACACTGGGTGGCGGTAACGTTCTTGTTGGTTGGACTGAGATCTGGAGAGTAAAGTTTAGTTGCCAATGTAAGTGGTATAGAAAAGCTTGATTGTCTTGGGATAGTTTGATCAAATTGACAAGTGGTGATAGTGGAATATGTATCGAATGTGGTAGGCCTTTTTGCTTAGTTTTTGGGTACAGTGCTCATAAGGTTCATACCTGTTGTAGCAAACTGCTAAACTAAAGTTTAGGAAAAATACTGCTTCTATCAGAGTCTGGTGGTTTAGTACTGCGCCTTGCAGCCGAAAGGTTGCAGGTTCGAAACTGGTCACTAGCTAGTTGGTTGTGTCTTTGGCCAAGGCACTTAACGGACATTGCCTGAACCTAGTGGATAAATGGGTTCTACCAAATTAAATGAATTTCTCCATTACACAACGCACTGAAATAGCTTCGGTAACCCGACGGTGGGCACAAGGTGATCGAACGATTGCCCGTGTGTTAACCCCCTTGGTTTTTCCATTCATTGGAATAAACATGAATATTCTATTCTATCCTAACTACAAAAAAAAAAAATTCTTATCCCCTAAACTCTTCGTCATATTTATATTCATAAAAAAACACAAGTTTATTACTAAGAATGTGGACGAGCTCCGCAAATTCGTTCCTGCTCTCCGACTCAATGGGGATCGGATGTTGGTTGAAGATGTGGGATTGGAAGAGCGTTGCAATGCGGAGGAAAGGAAGGAGGGAGTGTTCCACTGTGCTCACCACTGACTGTGGAACAAAGAGAGCATAACTATGTTTGGTTTTACGACAGAGTCTGCTGATTTTTCTACACCGGTTAATGTTTTTTTACGCATTGGTAATGAGGATTTGTTGTATTGGTGGTGGTTTTTGAGTTTTTTACACTTTTCTTAGAATTTAATTTGAATTTAATTTGAATGAGAATTTAATGTGCCTTTTTTTTTGAAC
>CH000572.1:162480-176610 GCA_000149265.1 Ciona savignyi | reverse complement strand
TTGGTTGTGATCCTGATAATGGGTATGTCTCTTACTATATTGAGGGAAAGGCTTGTAAAATTCCAGTCCCACATGCAAATAGCAAACGACAGCACACAATAACCAATCCACTGCACTAGTCCTAAAAAAAACTCCAAGACAAATGACCAAAATAGCCCAAAAAATGATCAGTCTTCACATGTTGATAGACATGTGCCATTTGATGACGAAAATGAACCACACCTGAGGAGAGAACACTGTGGTCAGGTAGCCGAGTCGGTTCCCAAACACTGAAGTTGAATCTTCCGATTTAAAGGTTTTTATGTTGAGATTTTGTATCACGAGACCCAACAGGCAGTTGAGGTCGGTGGGTGAAAACGGGATTCCCCCTAAAGAAGTACTGACGTTGCTCTTCCATGCCCTGTGGGGTCAATTCTTTGGGTGATGGGTGAAGGGAGAAAGGGGGTGTGAGGGAAAGGCGAAACCTTTTTTAATCATGTATGTTGTTCGTTATGCAAATATTTTGAATTAAAATTTCACATAAATTTAAATCAGTAATCATATAAGAAAAATTGTATTAAAATTACAGTTGTTAAAACATAAGCATTCTACAGCTTGAATAGACACTATAAGCAGTCATTAAACCTTACTCTTAATTTGCTGTCTATACATGTAGTTGGTATGAACATTAATGCACGAGCGTGTAATGGATTCACCACCTATTCTAATAAAATGTGGCATAAACTTAGCCACATCAAACAGGCTATATGTTCTAAACAGAACTTTTAAGGCCAATATTTACTGCAGAGTTCAGCCTTACTAAATTAGATACAACACACAAAAAACACAAATATTGTGATTCGAATCGAACCCACCTTCTCTCTTCCGGTGAAAACTTGGTGCAGACGTGCAAGAGCGATTTGACGTAAGCGAGGTTATACAGGAGTTGAACATGAAGACGATATTGTGTAAGAGAGGGTGGTCTGCTGGCTGTGATCTGTGCAAATAAAGAAGAAGATTTGTAGGGGGTTGTTTGAAGGAATAAAAGTGACGGGAATGTTCGTTTAAAAGGATTGTTGAAATTCGGAGTTTTTCGCACAAATTAAAAACATAAATTCAACAAAACTACTTAACAATAATTTTTAAGGGATATTAAAAGAGAAATAATAGCAACCTATGTTAAATGAAGTAAAAAGGCAGTTAGCAAAAAAATTAATTTGATAAATTAAGCAACAAGCCAAATTTGTTCTTTCGATAAGTAAAAATATATCGATATAAGTTAAAAAGACTTGTATAGCATAGAGCTCTGAATTAATAAAAGACAAAATCACACTTTCAGAAGAAGCGACACAGGATCGTGCAACAACAATGGGATATCTCGCTTCGTCCTTTTGCTGGGATTCAACAACATAACGTTGTCAATCAGCTCCTGGATTGATTTGTCGCTGTTTGACTCCAACAATCCGATGTTGATTCGTTGGAACAAGTAAAACAACGGGCCTGTTGAGAAAAGGAAAGATATTTTAGAAATGTAAACGAATGTCAGATTCCCTCGTGCGCACTGTCAGGCTATCAGAGATATTGCAGTGTATTGTATATAATTGAGATGTTGTTAGTTGTTACTGCTTTTTATTTAACAACAACCTATTAATTCACCAGGTTTATGCGATACCCGCTAAGTGGATTGGCTACGCAATCAACCAAACAAGCTGGTTCCGATTCAACACTTTTTGGTTAAAGGCTGGCACTGTAGCCCACAAAACTATGCGGCCGAAATATTTTCTTGCCATAACTATGGAGGTTGTACTTTTTTTTAACAAATTAAGGTTATGTTATACACAACACACTGCAATACCTCCGGTAATCCAACAGTAGGCGCGAGGTAATCTGACGATTGCCTATGGCAGTGCTTCTCAAATGGTGCGCCGCGGCGCACTGGTGCGCCACAGGGGTAAGCTAGGTGCGCCACACTTGCAATTCTTGAATTTACGACAGAGTGTGCATAGATCATAAATTACTAAATGGTTAGTGTCCAGTTCGTTTTTTTCATTGTGACGTCAGTTCTACATTTACTTCGGAAAAGCAAGAGCGCTCAAGAAACAGTAAATTCGTTATGTGGAAAATTCGGTGATGAAATTATTTAAATTAAACTTTTAATTTTCTATATTTTTCATTAATTGTTTGAGTATTAAACATATTGTTTTGACTCTTCGTGCAAAGTGCGCCCGTTCTTTTCCTAATTGGTCTCGGGTGCGCCACGAGGTCAAAAAGATTGAGAACCACTGGCCTATGGGTTGCATTTTCCCATAAAGATCTTATCCCTTGCGAATAAGTGTGATACTGAATAAGCATATACGGCAAACACAAATTAAATCTAGCAACGATTATTTCTCTTTCACCTATCGGAAGTTTTCTTGAAATTTGTGACGCTGCTGCACGGGGTGAGGAAGAGATGGGGGCTTGGGGGGCAAGTAGGGTATTTCCCAGCTGCAGCAGGTTTTGCTCGAGGTTTACCCGAACCACTCGCAACAAATCCAGTGCCGAGTGGAATGGGAATATCCCATCGCACGGCCGGCTTATCGAGGTAATATTGGCTGCAGTTTCGGAGCACGCGTTCAGTATATTGATGTCAGAGGGAAGTTCACTTCTGCAACAAAAATACAAAATTTGGTACATTTTTCAAAGGTGACTAAAGATTTTTATAAAATTAAGCTCTTTAAATAAATAAAATGGAAGAAACCTGATGCAGTATTAGTTTTAAATTGTGTATGTCTTAAAATATATTTTTTTAGAAAAAAAGAGGAAAATTTGATCCTATTTTAAACAAAACTATAGAAAATGTGTTCCAAAGTAGCGTTTTTAGGAATAGGTTTAAACCATTTCCATGATTCTTTAACTTTTAGCGAAAACGGCATTAAAAGTGATGTTCTCTTACCTTGCGTCTCCAGTCCGTCGATACCTCACGTTGCATGGGAGGATGAGGTTGGACATCTGGCGGCACATCGGGCACTGGAAGCCGTGCTTGCTGTCCCGGCCGGTCGACAGCATCTCGGGCGGCGACACCGACTCGATGTAGACCTTGTGGCACGCGAAGTGCAAGTGGTGCCCACATGTCGATATGTGTGTGCCAACCGCGTGGTCTACCATCGTGTCTGTTTGAAATATTTCAGCCGTTGTGGATTGAATGCGGCTTTTCTTACATTGGAACTAAGAATGTATGAATTCTTCCATGTAAACATAAAACCCATGTTTAAATACACACACTGAATAGCCCCTTTAACCCAATGACCAGTCCACATGACTTTTATTAGATTGTAATCTCCTGTTCACTTCATAAACATGTTGGTAGGTCAGAATAGTGTCAAAGACTGATCCGTCATAAAAACTAAAAAAGCAGACATACATAAAAACACACTCTAACCTACTGACCATTCCATGAAATTTTAATCGTATTTAACATCCTTTTATGACTAGTAGGTATATCGAAATTGTGAAAAGGGTCAGTTGTGAGAATAATGTAACCCATGTGTTACAGAGAGAGTTTGTATCCTGTCAGCAGATTCAACAGGTCGAAATCTTTAACCTATTGAATTCCACTGGGACAGAACAATATCCACATGTGTATGTACCTTGACTGGGCAACAAGCCTTAACACTGTGGTTAAAGCATCCCGGAAAAAATGGGACTGGATTCTTGGCGTAATTTTCCAACACGTTTTAAAGAGAAAACTAAATTTATGTACACACCTTCCACAATATGCTTGTATGAGCTCAATCTTAACCAGCTGTTACGTTTGTCCACAAAATAACGGTACGAGCTCTTGTGCGGGGTCGATATTGGGGGACTTCCCGGATTGAAGGGTGACATTCGACTTGGGGTGTCACTTCGGTGGCCTGGAGAATAGGTTTTTGTCATTTTATCGGAAAAAGTCTGAACTAAATTATTATGCTGTGTGTGTACTGTGTATTCAAGGCTATAGCTGAGTTATAGTAATACCATGCCTGTTGTGAATTGTATGAACCACTGGAAACCACAGGGGTGTTTATTTGATTCTATCTGGTAATCATGCCGCACATAGGTGAAATATATCCTTCTAAAACGCAAAAGTGATTGATTCTGTTATATCCAAATACTCTGGTGCTATCCAACTACACACTAGAAGAGTGGTTGCCTAATTCAGACTTTGTAAATAACACCTATTTGTCTACAAATTGTTTGGGGGCAACTGATAAGCAGGTATCGACTACGAATTCAATCTAATAATTTTTTGAAGATCTAAAAATTTTAAACAAATTTTCAATCTAAAAAAGTTTTAGACTCAAATTTTTAATCTAAAAATTTTTTAGACTCAAATTTTCAATCTAAAAATGTTTTAGACTTAAATTTTCAATCTCTGTTACGTATTTGCTTCCTACAGTGTAACTCTACTCTTACTCAACACTTGACCACATACCAAGTACTGTGGTTGGTTGGGCCAGACAGATGACTCCCATGAGCTTCTGTTCGCGGTTCGGAGTCCCGATGATGGACGGGGATGCCAGCTCAGTTTCCACGGCACCGCAAATGACGCATTCGTACTTAGCCGGTGGGTCGCTCTCGTCAGCAAGGGGGGAAGTGTTGAATGGGGCATCGTTACTTTCATTCGAGGAGTTTATTTTCTCGTTAGGAGAGTCGAGGTCAGTCATGTCAACGTTTTCTGAGAAAATGAGGTTACATTTAACTTTTTCTATGAGTAGGTTAGATTGCAGGATAATTAGTTTATTTAATTTTTATTATCTTCTGAAACATTTAGAAGATTTTCTGAAACATTTAGAACTTTAATATTAAAATTCTCCAATCTACAATAGAACAATAATTTGTTAACAGAAAGTTGGTAAAACGACAGTCATTACAAAACGTCAATAAAAAATAGCTGAACAAATAAACAATTCAATCTGTCCTATTTTCCTGCTATTTTTATTCATTGTGGAAAAATTCAAATCACTGCTTGCTTTAAGTCACCTTTTCCAAAATAAAACAGTTATACCAATGGCGAAATGGCATGGTCAATGTTAATATGGTGTCATTGCATTCCTGTTTATATATATAAATGTAATACAAGAGCATATGTGGACAAGTATAACTCTTTTTTTTTATTTCTTTGCAAAAAATGCTGACAAAGGGTAACAGAATTGTTTGTTCAGTGAGGAAAAGAAAGATACTTAACCCTAGATATAAAGTAAATTGTAACCAGGGTGCAAACAACATCCATGCTTTCTTAACTACACCCCTGGCATAACTGTTCTTAGCATAACATAAGCAAAAGGATTTGAATAGAAAACAAAACAATCATACCCACCCACAAGCACACTGTTCGGAGGAAACTGGAATTGTTACAGAGAGTTGTACATGATTCAGACATTCTTCCAATCAGGTAGAACCCAAGATTTCACTGAGGTCAGGCAATCTCCGTTAATGGCCTTGCCCGATGACACAGCCGACTAGCTAACAACCAGTTTTGAACCTGCAACCTTTCGACTGATAGACAGACATATGTACCCACGCAAAACCATCGGTTTGCGGCTACGGGCACAACTTTCCCTTCAAATATCTCACCCATGAACTGCTTCTGTTTGATTTCTAGTTGCATCATCATCCTCATCCTTGCTTCCTTGGCTTGTCTCCTCCTATTCATCTTCTCAGCATCCGCACTCGATCCTGCCGCATCCTGACTGCTCTCGGGAGCAGTTCTGGGGGATAAGCTCTTCGCGATCACCTCGATAATCTGAGACAAACAACTTTTTATTCGTCACATTTTTGGAGGCGGTACTTTTTTCCAATAAGTGGGTTATCATGTCTTATTAGTCTCCAAAGGATTTTAAATGTGTAAATATAATGTGTAATTTCGAGTTATTCGTTATCTTTAACGCAACATCAAAAACACCTTCAAATCATCATTAATGCAACATTAAGAATTACATTAACCTAAAATTAAGAACAGCATTAACTCTACCAATGTGCTAGTGGTTGTTGTCGGTTGGTTGCCTTCACAGATTCACAACCGAAAAACTTGAAACAAACAGCTTACCAAACGAAGCTCATTGGTTTTCGATGCGGCAACGTGCAATACGTTGGATATGACGTTTGTAGGGGTTGACGGCACTACTGGTGCGCGCTGTCGAGAGTGAAGTTTCTTCTCGTCGAGTTTAAAACTACCAGGGCTGCCGTGGAACTTATCGTGAAGCTTGACCAGCATGGACAGGATACTCTCCTATGGAAAGCAAGGACATGCGACTCGGACACAAGGTTACGAGGTGTTATCCACTCGATTGAAATGGATTAAAGCCAAAGGCTTCATCGTTATTGGTAAAAGCATTTTACAAATCCATTCATTGTCCAATTGAAAAGCATGGTGGATTAGTGCATTCAGCTTAAAGGTTGCAGGTTCGAACTGGTCGCAAACTAGTCATTCGTGTCCATGGCAAAAGCGCTTAGAAGACATTGCTTAAAACAAGTGGTTGATGGGTTCTACAAAATTAAAGGAACGTCTAAATCAGCCACAACACACTGCAATAGCTGCGATAAACATGCGATAAACAACTGATCCCATACCCTATTATGTTTTAAAGTTAAGTAAAAACTACTCACCCCAGTGTGAATTAAACTTGCTTTCTGCTTCGTTTTTCTCGAATTGATTGGATTGTCAGTTGGGTTTCCTTCTGAAACGACATTAAAGAGTTTTAATTACTAATGAATACACCAGGCTTTAAATAAAGCATAAAATAAGATGTGAAAAATCATAATAATTACAATCATGATATGCTCTAACAACACAACAGTGTAGGATGATAAAGTCCGATATTTTAAACAGTTTTTTTAATCAATAGTACACACACATTGCGTTATGATGAAGACTCTTTCCTTGAGTGTACTTCAAAACCAGTTATTATGAAGGACTTGTCCTTATAGACATAATTCTTGTTTATTCGTTGAGATATACAGAAGAGCTTTTGAAACAGTGAGGAACATAGCTCTTAGATAACCTTTTCAAGTAAGTAAGAATTAGCACATGGGGGTAATTACACAACCAGTCTCAAGCAAATCACACCTTCGGACACTTCCATGGCCACAACATCAGAAGAGAAAGTTGGAGCTTGCACGAAGTCAATTGTTTTCATGATGTTGACGAGCATGTCTTCGGACTCGAACCACGAATGGAACAACTTGTACCACGATTCCTCCACTTTGCTGCGTTTCATGTCCGGTGAACTTGGTCCTGTTGTGTTGGTTTGGGTTAAAAATACTTAACATTTTAGGCTGTATAGATAAGCAGCATATCATTAGGGTTGACCATTTCAGAACAATATTCGAAAAAAAAAACAATAAGTAAAATAAAATAACAACAATGTAAAACTTGTATTTCCCCCCTTACCACGAGTTTCTGGTGTAACTTTGTGTTTTAAACTGAGCGCAGCTTCAACTAAATGCAGAGCCATGGCAAGAGTCTGCAGACACATGGGGTTAAAACTACTGGGGATATGCTGAAAATTAAACGGTTGTATTAACTGAAAGCCTGATAACTGATACCGGTATGATTAGGTAGGACTGCGCTAGTGCGCTAACCATTCCTTAACGATACTTTTTGACCGATTTGTTGTCAGTTAAACACCAAAACAAAAAGTAAACCAATTTGATCTTAGATCCTACAAAACAACATCAGCTATTGTGAAAGACTTAATCAGACTTAAATTCTACCATTGTCTGTTAGTTTTTATTGCTCTCGTATGCAAAGCAATATCCAATTATCAAGAGTAAGATATTTTGAGATTTAGTGATTTTAGTAAACCATAAATTTTATGTAATAAAAAAAATTGCCAAGGAATGGTTGTCTAGTTAAGTGCTATTTTCGTTCAATTAACCGTAATCACAGTTTGGTTATATTCACAGCTTCATACAAGTAAACATATGTCTAAAGTTGCTTGCATGCTTACGGTTTCCGAGACAGCACTGTGATTGTGTAATGCCTTGAACAAAATAACGTAGATGAAAGCGTGTGTTGTGCGGCAGTGTAGTAACCGAGTGAGGCCACTGTAACTTGGAGGCAATTCGGTGAGAGCTGGTAAGTACAAGACATCCAATATATAAATCGTGAAGTAGTAGCAGAGGTATTTTATTACTTTAGTTTCACCTAAGTATTAATTTATTTAAAACAAAAATTGATAGGAACCAATACAAAAATAATATACATGCATTTTTGTAGGTGTTTTTTCTACATACAGGCAAAAAGAATATTAATTTTCTTTTATGTAAACAGGCAAGAAAATATTACAGTAAACAAAAACATGCGTTTATAATTATTAATATTATATTTTCTAAGATTATAATACAATAGTATGAGGATGGGTCCATGTTAGTGCCAGGAATGAAGGCCACAAAAGGCAAGTTACTACAGCGCCCGGGAGCTATTTCTTCCAATAGTTACTGGATATGATTATCAACAACATACGTTGGTAGGGTGGCCACAAGGTGGCTTCGGTGATCCCTTGTTGTGGGATTTGACCGGTGTCGCGAAGGTTGTTGAAATAGTTGGTGTGAGCCTGAAATAAGTTGCACGGAAAAGTAAAGACTGGCATAGGGAAAGTATTACATTGACAGTTTACTCTATCTTAACCAAATATTTTTGTTTTGTGCATACAATACAATAGTATGGAAGGGTCCACAGTATCGCCAGGACCAAGAATATATGCCATTAAAGGCCATTACCCCAGTGATAGGGAGTAATATTTAACGCATCAAGCGATAGTTTAAGCAAATTAAGTGAAATACCAGAACTATGTAATCTCTAAAGATTAAATTCGGAGCAGTTGATGATTCTATAGCACCTTCAAATAAATTCTGGCTTTGTTTTGCTAGTCACATCAGTCCATTAAGTAAGCTCCCTAATACCATAGTTATTTTGGCTTTAAAACGTCTTAATTTCGACTTTAAAAACGTCTTAATTTCGAAAATATGTTAGTATTTTAAGCAGACATATAAGTGGATGTGCACACACAAAAATGCTCTAGATCAATTTGGCATTCACTGATGGGAGACACGATGATCACCTGTTGGACAACTTTCTTGTACAAAGTACGGTGCTCGGTGAAAACTGGGTCGTAATGACTCCACGATGATTTGTTGAGTAGGTAGGTAGTTTGGTCCATTGCATTTCCTGTTCAATTATTTTGTAGGAGTAAAAATCACAATCACATCACCTTTTGGTAGAGATATCACGGTACTATTTAAGACCTCTATATACGAGTAAAAATGAGGAATCCCCTATATATTTTTTTGATATGGGCGTACGTTAGACCGGAGATCAGTGCAGTTTTGTTAGGCTGCATATTTTTTGTACATGTGAGCTCGGCTTGGGTCTTCTTCATATCAAAATGCCTATAGTTTTACCCTATCAATAACTCTGTTCCATTTTTCCTTTCTCTTTTCCTCTTTTTTATTAAAATTTCCCTTCTGTCAATCAAAAAAGAGCGGTGATAAAATTACCTTCTTTCTTGACTGCGTACTTGTCCAGCGATTGGGCCAGGAGAGCGGTATAGTGGCGAGACTTCAGACCGGAGTGCGACTCATGACACTGAGGTATGTGGTCGGACAAGGTGCTGTACGTGCAAGCTTGTGAGGTCAGGAGAACGACAGTTTCTGATCTTATCACTTCTTCGTCGGGTATACCTGTAACAAATTTTCAATGTCTGTTGTTGTCATTTACTCAATTTTAAGAATATTTGAAAAAGTTAAAAAACACATGGTTGGTAAACTTAAAAAATTTAAAAAAATACACAATTGGTAAATTTTTAAATGTTAAAAAACACATGATTGGTCACATACAGTTTTGTTGGTATAAATGCTGAAATTAATACCAAGCTATATATGGCCGTCTGATAAACACAGTATGCTAAAAAAATATTTAAAAAAATGTCAAAACTTTAAAAAAAAATTCTCAGCCTGTCAAACAAATTGTGTCAAAAAATTTTTGGACAAAAATGTCAAAATTTTTTTAATAAAAAAAAGTTTCCTCTGACCTAAGTGGATCCGGATCCCAAGCACTGAAAGGAGGATGTTGAAAGCTCCTTCCAACATCTTCGGAGCACGCTCTTCCGTCGGACCCCCATCACTGGAGGATGGGATGGAATCGGACATCGTCAAGCATCCAGTCACTCTGCATCGCTCAAATATCGACGCAACAAACAGGTCCGGGGATATTATGGATGCACAGAACTGTGGGAAGGGAGGTAAATAAAAACTGTTTCTAATGATCCCATTCATCCCGATTTTTGCACCCTGCAGTTATTTTGTGCCACCTTTTCTTCTTGTGTTTTAGAGAAGTTATAGTTTTCTCTTATTACACATCTTAAAAACAGTTACCATATCGCAGCGACTTTTACTGCATTTAAAACTTTCCCAAAGCAAAAAAATAATTACCTGTAGAAGGTATAGGTCAGCATCCAAGAAAAATGTGCAAAAGAAGTATTGTTTGTAAGCGAGAGCTTGTGTTGAGATGTACAAGCCGTTACGAACCCACATTCCGACCTGCACCTCGTGCATAGTGGTGATTACCTGTTAATAGATAATGTCAATGTTATTATAGCAATTATGTTGGTTAAGAATGTAGCATCTTGACTTGTGGTGGAGATAGGGTATCTGATTTTTTTAAGCTATTTCTATATGTCATTAAGCAAGGTAATATTGCTTCAACATTAGAGAATTCTGATATTTTAGTGTAAGTGTGCGACACATATGCCAACTACAACCGTCGTAAAATCTTCAAGGGTTCCACTTACTTTGAGCTATGCTCACATATCCATGTAGTAATACATACCTGCAATGGGTGCGCCATTAACTTTATCACTTCTTCATGTTCAATACCAATGTCCTTAATTTCCAGAGCTAAAAAAGAGAAATTTAACAACTAAAAATAAAAAATTGGCTACTTGTGAACACAGTACAGCACTGTGATATTCAAGAAATTATTCAAACCCAAGATAGTGTTTTTTTACAAATTTTAACTGAATACCACATTTAAAAAAGAAAGTTACTAAGATCACTAAGAGTAAAGAAAACTAAACTTACTCTAAGTCCGGATTTACCTCTAATCTCAAACCCAAAACCAACTCATAACACAAACCGTTACATCTTAATTTTTAATTTAAGGTGCAGCAGCACCCTTTCTTTGTACTTCTCTACATGCCTACTTTTATTTTATTTAACTGATAAGTGATATTGGCATAAAAAGGAAAGCTTAAGCAAATCCTTTGCAGTGGTGAAGCTTAATACATTAAATTTCCATGTACCAGAATTCTGAATAAAGACAACGCTGCTATTACGGTGCAACACTGCTATTACTGTGTTTCAAATTGTGTCTGATTGAATAACTCCATATTTTATTTTGTCTTTTCCTACTTTTATCGAAAGAATAAAAGATATATTGACATTTAAAAATAAAATTCTAATCTGATACCGGTAACTAATATCAGCATTTTGACAAAGTTAAAACATTGGCCTTGTACTAATATAACTTTTTTGGTATTGTGAATTTGTAATGTGCCAGGAATTTACTGTTCAAAAAGCATACCTCTGAAAAGTAGAGGAAAACACACTTACCCTGAGATTTAATAGCGTTGCAGAGGAAATGGGCAAGGTAACGATGGAGGGGGTAATGGAAGCTGATCTGATCGTGGGGTAAAGGTGGATTCCCATCAAACCCAAGGGCATCAAAGAACTCAGTCATCGCATCAAGCAAAATACGAATCACGTTAATACTGAGGTCAGCTGTGTCGGTGTGCTGTTGTGTGGAAAAAACTTTCGTCCATGAAAAGTAATTTTGAAGTGAAATATTTTTGGGTCCTTCAATAACAGGTAATATATATGTATACTTGTGCTGCATACTCATCAACTTGTAGTAGCCACATAGTATATATGTATCTCTATGAATGCAGACATATACACTTAGTTTAGCTGCAAAGCCGGTAAAATTGTCGATTTTTTTAGTCGAAAGGTTGTTAGGTCCAAACCAGGTGCTGGCTAGAAGGTTGTGTCCTTGATCACTTTGCGGACATCATTTGCGGACATCGCCTGAACCAAGCGGAGAACTAAAACAGTACAAAAATAAGATATATTCTATCATGTCATCAAAAACCAGTCAACTGCCAGAAGCCCTACTGTTGTTTAACCAAAATATGTTAGACTCATATCAGTTGGTCGATTTTTGGAAACTCGTTCATGTTTAACCAATCTGCTGGAGCTCTTTTTCTATCCACTTTAAGTCACTGACAAAAGCTGATGATATTGCAATTTACCCATTTCGTTGGTGGTCACGATACTATACTGTAAGAATAACCCCAGATTAATATTTTTAGAGAAAGACCCCTTATTATTTGACATAAATATGTTGCAACCTGTAAAACGTCAAGCATGGACCAGAGAGGTGACGCGCATGCTTCACGTTCGGTGTAGAAGGCAATGAGAGCATTGGTTGGTTCGTACTCTATGTGGGTGCCAATCTCACGACGAATTAAGTCCATTCCACTGAAACAGGTTAACTGCTGCACCCAGGAGCTGGCAGGAAAATACATGGTAAATTTGGTTGAATTGCATAAAATTTGCAGTAAAATAGACTGTACTCGAAATTAATAGAACTGTTTGAAAAGTAGCCTACAGGCACAAGTATAGAGTTAAGCACCTTTGTTTTATTCCCTGGTATAAAAATCACAGGGGCCACTACCACACTGGCATTCGTCAGTTATCTCGTTCTCACCGAAGTGATTTGATTTTTTTGTTGAATATTATGAAGACATTACAACAGTTCTTACAACCTATCATACCAATGGGTTTAGGCAACATCAGCTGTTAGTGGGCGAATGATTTTAAATCGGAAACTGGCAATGTATATGCTAACCAACTGGACATTATCACAACAGCTGTTATTAAAAATGCCAAAATATTTTTAAAATAATGCAAGGGGAAATTCTTACTCACTAGTGTATGGTGACAGTCAACTGACCCTTACAAAATTGAGAACCCTTAAAAATTGAGCCCCTACAACTGAACCCCTTTACAACTGAACCCCTTTTAACCGAACGCTTTTAACTGAAAAGGGGGGTTCAGTTGTAAAGAGGTTCAACTGAAATGGGTTCAGTTGTAAAGGGATTCAGTTTAAAGGGCTTCAGTTAAAAGGAGTTCAGTTGTAAGGGGCTTAATTGTAGGGGTTCAGTTGTAAAGGGTTCAGTTGTAAGGGTTTCAGTGTTAAAGGGTGTCCCATGTTGTAAGGGTCAGTTGTCATGGAACCCTAGTGTATACATCAAAACAGGGAATAAAGTTTTTGCAAGACCTAGTCTGTAACATACCTGACCAAATCATAATCAGCTAGAAACATTCTGGCAACTCTGGGATGGCTTAATACGTTGACAAAGTCGCTGACTATGGGCCAGTAGGCGTTGGTTCGTAGGTCTGAACCGGCAGTGGAAACGCACTGGTGGAAATCTTTGTCGGTTGTGTTCGACGCCTGCAGACTTGGGTCTATGATGTTGAACGTAGAGACAACGAATATCTGAAAATAAAGTGGAAATTGTGATGTATGCGGTAGGGTTATGGTCATGTCAAAACTTTTGGGTTACAGTGCAGTGTTGTTTGTAAACATCGGTGGTTAAAATGCATTTAAAAAAGAAATAAGTCGGTGTAGGACTTTTAAACTGAAAATATGATCACTGATCAGTGGTGTAATCAATCCCTAATTAATTGCATAAAGCTACAACTGGCTAATGATTCTATTCAAATAAGACTGAAGAAATCCATTAGTTTGAAATATATATTTCTCGTTTTAAAAAGATGCTGTGGTGATTTTCACTTCCACATACTGGTTTTCTAGTTGTGCATTATAAAGTGTGTAGTAATCTGGTGTTTTAAATTCAATACAATAACTGCATCAAATCACCATGCAACACAAACATCAAATGCAAACTGGTAGCCTACACAAACTCATTAAAATTGTAATTATACACTAGGAAAGCACTGCAAAGGTAGATTGAGATTCATTGATTAATATACCTGGAGTAAGTGCTCTTCAACTGCCAGCATGTAGGCCAGGTCATCATTACTAAACAGCTGAACCGATATGTGAACAAC
>CH000572.1:143661-162015 GCA_000149265.1 Ciona savignyi | reverse complement strand
GTGTAGTTGAATGGTTGTGGTTATTGTGGTTTAAAGTGCAATGCTGCATAAAAGATGAACATTATCACTTTGATCTGTAAATAGAACGACGTTGGCAAATATATATTCGTAAATAGCACCGATGGTGCAGTTGTGTATAATGGGCTTGAACCTACTATTTAAATATTACATAATAAGGATGTAACTCTTACATTAACACACTGTTTAATCCTGGCTTATGAATGTTAAAAAATAACTATTTTAATTATACATTTTTAGTCACGGGAATCACAAAACTTTAATTTAAAATTCTAACATAATTCACAGAGAATGTATACCGGTAACTTTGTTTAAAGATGTTTATGTAAGTGACATATTATATTGTAAAATCACAATTTTTGTGAGGTATTCTCACTGTTGCTTTAGTACTATCATTTATACAGGTATTAAAGATATTTGTGTCCGTGTTATACTGATTTAGAACAACTTTCTCTTGGAATTTTACAACCACAACGAATGTTATAAAAATAGTAAAAAAGATTTTTGATTCCTATCGCAACTGTACATTGTTGTTTTTATTAATATATTGATATATATATTGACATAGGTTTATAACCAAGTAAAAACCACAGTAAAAATGTAAATTAAACAATTGATATTATCACTCTGATTTGCTTATTAGGTTAGTGTGTCGCTTATCAGTCAAAAGGTTATAGACAGTCTGTATGACCTTGGTAGCTAGCTGGTTGGTTGTGACCTTGGGCACAGCAATTAATGGACATCGACTAAACCTAGTGGACTTAATGGGTTAAACTAAATCCATAGTGACGGGTCAATAATACACAACACACTGCAACAGCTTTTGCAATGGGTCCCATAAGTGCAAGTTAAACAAAATCAGTGAATAAATATGACTTTACCGATCTATCAGGGTAATAACGAAACAACAATATACCATAACACAGGAACAAAATAGGGATAAGATATGATATTTATTTTTATCCCCGTGATAAAAAATGTTAACACACGGACAATTGTCAGAAATCCTTGAGCTCAACGTTGGGTTACCAAAGCCATTGCAGTGTGTTGTGTATGATTCAGATGTTCGTTAAGTAGAACCCATTAATCTGCTTGGTTCAGGAAATGTCCGTTGAGTGCCTTGCCCAAAATCCAAAAAAAAACACATCATTAAAAAACCAACCTTGTTGACAGTTGATCAACTTTAGCGGAGTTTGAAAGAGACGTGGCAATTCTGGAGTAGTGACGAGTGAACGCCTTGGAAAACTCCCTTTTCATGTCCGGATCCGGCAGGAGGTTAAGGATGACCAGGATCACTGATTCAGGAAACTCATATCTGGCAGACACACAAGTAATAAGACGGCATATATAATATTGGAATAGGCGGGTTTACACGTAAAGACCTGAAATGTTCGCTTAAAAAGAATGTAGCTTTAGCACCCGAAAGATGTTAAAAATAGGAAGAATTGGTGGAAATTAAAGTACAGCATTTTTAAGACTGACAGTACATTTTAAACACATCTAAATTGATTTCAACTGGTAATATCTCGTCACTAGCCATAATTCTTAAGCGAATTTTTTTAAACAATTTCTAATTCAAATAAAAGCATATTCAACAGCCCGAGTTATGTGCACACCTTACAATCCAGAAAGTTATTTCATCGAGGTAATTCTTGTATTCCTCACTTCGTTGAAACTGGCCCTTGTCCGGGATATCAGGGGGTATCACTGGCTGCTTGACGCACTGGAAGGTTTGGTTACGTTGGTATAAGTCGTGTGAGTATAAGATGGCAAATCAGCCTTGGTAGTGGTGGTAACTCACAGAGTAACCTTTAGACTAAGTGTTACTATAGTCATTCCAGACTAAGTGTAACTATATTAAATCACAGAGTCACTTTTAGACTAAGCGAAACCTAATGAAGAGTTAAATATATATTATATACATGATCTTAAGTGTGTATGGTTGATTTGATACAACAATTTCAAAAAGAGAATGTCAACTGCATGGATCAAGCTTAGATTTTTAGTTAAAGTGCGCATTAAGTAAAATAATAAATCATATGGCTATACTAATGCTATATTAAATGTAAAAGTTTAACTGTGTATATTGATTATAAAGTAATATACAAATTAGGAATGAATGGATTACAAATCTAAATCTGGCCAGTGAGGTCATTTTTAATACTTAAACCAGATTCAGTTTTTTCAACATGAATTACTGTACTTTGTATTGCACTTTATTGGAAAAAATAATTTATAAAAACTGGTTTGTTTTTATTTTAAAATAGTTAAATCCTTTACATATTTACCGGGCTGAAAATTTATCCTAAAAATTTAATAGCTTAATATTAGCATAAGACACCTGTGCAAATTACAATATTCTTAAAATAATGTTCCACATAATGGTCTGAATAACTTAAAAACATATGATGTATCTAAAGATATACCAACCTTCAAAGAATGTAAAAACCATGAAATGCTGATTTTGTGGAACTTATGTGTTGAAGAGTCCAGTGTTTTCAACTGATTTATAACCTTTACATAGCATCAACTCCTGGTAGAGTTGTTTCGTTTAATAAAAGTTGCGTGACATGGGTTCTTATTGGTGAACCTGGAATAATAAAAAAAAGATTCATTTTGGTTTAACTACTTGTCAGCGATTTAAACAAAAGAATCATGATAAGCAACCATATTCAACTCTAATTAACAAGCAGGTAAAATAGATTAGTTTCATTTACAAATATACTATTTTCAGTTAAAAGTAATTTATATTAGAATTAATAGGGTAGACTTTAATTTAATATCCAAGTTACTTATACTTGCGATTTAATAAAGGATTTAATCACCACTGTCAATCACATGCATAGTGCTGCTAAAACGAAAGTTAGCAAATGTCGCAGAAAAACACACAAACACAAGGGATAAATAATTCAGTCCTAACTATCTTATATTTGAATTACCAATACGTCAAACAGTCAATTCGAAGAATTAAAATATGATGTGTGCAGTTTGCTTAGTTGTTTATTACAGTGTGGAAAAGTTGCTAAAATTATGGAGTGATATTACACAACATACTCGTAATTGTTAATAATAATCCAAAGTTATAATAAGCACATTATACTTCAAATCATGATACATGGATGAGTGCAGTCACATGTAAGTTTTATATCATGTATTTGAATTTGACCTATGTGATGTGATCATGGTTTGAGTAAGGTTAACAATATATTCAGCTTGCTGCCAAAAGAAATGTTCATGAAACCTTATATAAATAGAGGATTGAATGCATGAAAACCCAAAAATAAATGTCAAACGCGTGGTTTGTTTGATAATTAGTATTGTAATAAATCATCTTCAAAGTAATTGGTAAAATACGTCCATGTGTTGGACATTTTGGATGGTGACAAGTATTTCCATTTCACATAAAAAATAAACAGAGCTAGTTTAGGTATACAAAAAAAGGATGAAGAAGGATAATTACCTAGCTTTACAAGCTCGAGTATAAAAGCGAAAAATTCTTCAGCTTGCTTTGGAAAATTGACAATGAATGTTTCCTGGAGAGGAACTGACGAAGAAAACTTTCTCAGAGTATGAATCATAGCTAGAATGATTCGGTCAAGCATCACCTATAAAGAAACAGAGAACGTCCATGTTGTAAAAAATGTTTAACAGTTAGAAAAACAGGAAAGAATGGTGTCATTGGTGTATTCTGAAAATCATTGTCCCTTTTATAATACACGTAAATTTCGAACAGTAATGAGTAAGGCACTGAAAGTACTTTTACTTTGTATGAACAACACTGAGTCACAAACACAGAATCGAAGGGTGCGCTATGCAGGTACCTAAACAACATTTTACCAATCGCACCCAGGACTACGATTCTTGTAATTTTCGAAGCATTATGTGGCAACATTGGGAGTCTTTGCACAAAAAAACAGTTGCTTAAATATATTTATTTTAAAATTTAAATAAATTTAAGCTGCAACTGTCTAATACCTAAAAAAGCGCCCGATTTAATTTATTCTATGTTGTGATAACAAACAAAATTTGCTGTGTACAGCTGTTACACTGCATTTGTATTCCACGTAACACATTTCTAAAATCAAGTTAGGTAAATTTTACATTGCAGCAAACCAAATCCCCTGGAGAAAGGACATCACAGCGTTCAACTCTTTCCAATAATTCTAATTTGAATCACTCCAACCTTTCCAGCAGAAAGAAAAGCTGCAGGTGCTTGCTCTGGTGGAAGTCGATTCGGTCCGTGGTGGGAACAGAAACCAGATTGCTTCATCACGCTTGGATCACCGCAATCACAGGCGCCACCAGCCTCGCTACGGAAGATGTTGTAATCATGGCCTTCGTGGTTTCCGCGCTCAAAGCAAGCTGGAAAGAAAAACATAAAAATAAAGAGAAGAACAGAGGGGGCAATGTTAATAAACAAACACATGTCTTTGTGGTTGGAAAATGACATTAGCAGTGTAAAGCAGATTTACAGTAAGTTTAAACACTTACTTCCACAAAGAGCCGTGCTATGGAAACTTGCAAAATAAAACTATAATTTAAAAAAAAACCTTTGACTTGTTAAATTTCCCCCTAAAAATCTTTTATGAAATTTTTTGTGAATATGTAGATAAAATTAAGTTGGGATACAAACACTTTTTAGCACTGTCTCTTTGTAATAGTTATTTTAATATGATTGTTTTTGCTGTAGCTGATCAGCTATATTAGTGGGGATCAAATTTACTGAAAACATGGCTCGAGTTTATCAACCCATACACCGAGTTGTCATATGTGAAGACTGGTATCTCAATCGGGGGCACAATGCCACCTCGAACTTAGGGTCGTTCTTTAAAAAATTTCTTTTTTAAACAAAACTGGGCTAACCTGCACAGAGTGACATGCACGGCGAAGCTGCACAAGTCCGACATCGATACGCAACGAAATTAGCCGTCCACACACAACCGCAAAATGGAGAAGAATCCATGTTCTGTACTTTTGTGCTAAATTTTTCGAAAGTTTCATCTTCACTGATAAGAGCCTTGAGCCACTGAATTCTGTCGCTTCTATGAAATAAGGTTTAACGTCAGTACCACTTGGTCTAACAAATTAAAGAAAATTATTATTCCCAGGCAGACAAAAAGCACTTAACATAGGTGTATTTAATTCAACGATTTATGACAAATTACCGTTCTTCAAATCTAGTTGGATCCAGTAACTGGTCACATAATTCATGCACAAGCTCTTCTCCTTTGTTTGGATCTCGTTCAAAAACGCTGAGTAACTTGCTACTTGCAACTAGCTTCGACCCGTTTAAAAGATATGCCATCTTTGTTTCAAGTTAAGTTTCTTACATTAGAATATGTCCCTGGGGCCTAAAGTAATGTCTGTTGTAATAAAATTAAAAAAAACACTTTAAAAAAAACATGCACTTTTAATAATTAATGTGAATAGTATTGCAAAAGTACTACGTTTTGCATTTGTCTGTATTATTATGTTTTTTTAGAGTTAGTAAGAATAAAAGTCACAAGGGTCCAATTTCATTTTAAAAATTTGGCACTAATTCAATGTTTCCACTGGCCCTTTTTCCTATGGCGCGATTAAATGTGCGTTCTTACATCCTAATGTGCATGCAATAAGACAATATTATGATGAGTCCAATATTCTTGGGCGTCCGCTTAATGGTTCTTGTTGCATTTCCATTGAACATTGAGCTAAAAGTGTTTCCAGTTCAACTAAAACAGTTCCTCGCGAAGAATGGGTGATTTGAAGAATTTTAAAAGCTTGAGTCAAAAATCCCATGGATTCAACATTTTTCTCTTTAAACAGTAAAATTTTTCCCAGCTTCATCATTTGCAGGCCTGTCATGGGGTGATTTTCGTGCAAGTATACTTTGTAGCTTTGTAAGGCAAGAGAACCAAAATAAAATGCTTGCTCAAATTCCTGGAGTTCAATACACGCATCCATAGCAAAGTCAAGTATTTTTGCCATGTAAATATTTTCCATTGGAAGAACTTTCCTGTCAACAAAGCCTACAGTTAGTTGTTTCATCTGAGAATATTCATGGGCTTTTCGTAGTTCATCTAGTTGGGTGAGTAAGTCTTTTACCGACGACTGTTTTGACTTTGAAATTTGTCCAGAAAAGTCTTGTAGCATCATTTCATCGTTTAATTTAGTTGTACACGCATTACAGTTGCAGCTAAATCGATAGATGTTTAACAGCTCTTCCTGCCGCTCACTGCTCGGTGCAAACAAGTCAACGTAGCTGATCAATATCTCTTCTCCAGCTTCAATTTTCCTTATTGCCCTTATGTTAAGAGTAAGATTGTTGAATTCAGCCACACAGTTCGGTTCACAGCTATGGTTTATAAGGCTGCAGGTTAAATAGACGCCAGTTCCAACATCTGACTGCAATTCCTCATCACAGATGGCAAAACTGTTGTTTTTAATTCTAGCAAATAACTCCAACAATGCTCGATAATCAGGAACTTGAGGTGGCAGCGTAGACTGGCCCCAATATGTCCTTAAAATAACCATATATCGACCTAATATTTCTTTTTGTTCTTCTGTAAGCTTGTTATAATTTGATTCCAATTCACAGAGCGATGCAATGTCTGATGATTCGTCGTTCAACGAATAACTTCTTTGAAGATTCCACAAAATTCTAGCTAATAAAATAACCAAATCTGGTGGTCGTTTAGGGGCTGCTTTCTTTAGTGCAGCACATTCTTGCTTATGATGACCAAGCCATGCATTTTTCTGACAACCGTGATTGCAATATTTCATATACTTGCATCCTGAACATTGCAATAGCGATACTTGCTTTTTAAAGCAATAATCACAATGAAGGCCTTTCTTTTTCTTTGAAAGTAAATAAACGAAAGGCTCGGAGGTTAGAACAACAAATCCTGGATTAATCTGAACTTGAGCTTTCAAACCACGACCCTTATCTGAAGATTCGAATATTTCTACCTTACAATGGGATTTTTTCTCCATATTGTACGACATGCGTATCAATATCGATACAAAACAAAACCAGTAATGAAGATAATAAAATAACCCGTGCCTAACAGTATATTGGTAAGGATCCTACAAGTTAAATGCCTATTCTATTACCCTGGTCACGGTCGGATACTTAACTTATTTAAGCAGACAGCAGAGATTGGGTTTTTTAATTTCTTTTTTTTAACACGAAATAGTTGACCAAATTCAACGAAATTTTCAAAGTTTGGTAAAAACGACATCTAATACAATATAAAAAAAAATTAATTTTTAAAAATAAATAATAAAATTTTTCTTATTCATATTTTTTTATAAAAATTACGACGATATCGGACGTATGGGATGATTCTATAAACATTGGTCGATTTGTCGTTGGGTGGACTTACATAATTTTTATACAATCAGGAAAGTTAGCAAAGGGTTTTTTGCAAATTTTCCTGTAAGAATTTCCCACAATCATAATATTAATTGCACCAGTTGCACAAGAGAACAACACATTGATCAAGAGAACAACACATTGATCGTCACGACAAACCTCCGAAAACGCGGACTCCCTATTTTATTGCATTCGCGCCAATGGTCACTTTCAGTATAAACTGCCGTGTTTTGTATTTACACATTAGTCCATCTGCTGGGTTTAGTACATATATTTACGTTTTTGCATATCTGGGTTAGATGTCGTCTAACAAGTTTTAAAGTTTTTTTGATGAAAAGAATCTTGTTGGAGATGTCGGATCAATATGGCATGCCCGTCACAATCATGATTTAAGAACAAATCATAATTTTTAGAGTATATCCCTTTATAGATATTTTGTTTATTTTTTTTTCATTGGTACAGCGGCGGCTACTGCATTAACATTCAACAAGTTTGATCAAAATTGGACCAGATTCTAGCGCTATGCTCAAAATAAGCTAATTTTTTATAAAAAAAAATACCGTTTTGTTTTTTTTTCTCGGGGGAATCCCCTAATGTTTATTACCTAAAATATTTGTTTCTGCATATCTAAACTATGTTGCCTAACAAATGACAAAGTTTCATTGCGTTCTAATAACTCCTCATGCTAGATGTCGGGGCAACATTTCATGCCTGTCAATCGTTTGACGAAGAAAAAACGACAAAAACAATATGTGTCCCATTTTTCCAAATTGGATCCATAATTATTTAGTGTGTGGCCACGCAAAAAAACCCTAAGAATTATATATATCAAAAGAAAACCCCTAAGAAAATAAAGCAGTGTAACCTAAAACACGATTAAACAGGTTGACCGAGGATGTGCTTATAATTTGATACACAATGTGCCCTATTCAGCATTTAACACATGATATGAGTAAGCTGTGCCTGACTGAACCGTTAGCGCGATCTACAAACCCTCATTGCAAAATGCGAAAACATCAAAAAGGGACAAAACAACAGTCGTTAAACTAGCTGTATAATTATACTATTTTATTAATATTGATATGGCCAGACATGGCCGACAAACCTAACGTTCAATAAAAATAAAACGGTGAAAGATGACTTAAGTGAATGTTCGTTCAAACTATGAAGCGAAACCCTGTTTTAGAAAGGTGAAAGTTCTGGGTTGTGGGTTCTTGCTCACGTTTTAAATGCTCGAGTTAAAAATTAGAGGTCTTGCATGACCCCCCCTAGAAAAAAATGTTACGTCTCGTTCACAAATATCATAATTGGCTAGCAATGTAACTCATGCAAACTTAAAATAGCCTTGGCCATGTCAAAGGTTTATTTAGGTAACTTTAACGTAGTTATTTTGTCGTGTATAATAGCAATTTGTCACGTCGATGGTGGTCAACTATTAATGTTTATGAGAGATGAGAGTTATATAAACCCTATTTTCCAGTAGGCCTATTTTGAAAAAATTATATAATATTTCAGTTGGAAATAAATTAGTGTATCGGTAGTTCGTTGACTTACCAAAAATCATGCAGACTGAAGCTGACGTACGCAATGCGTCAAATGAACGTCAGCGTCCGTTTAACGCATCCATCCGGACAGCGGTCGACCCGATATACGAAACGCTTTGGTTTACTTATTAGCTCCATGAATCTTTAATCAATTTCTCGATGGAATTGAGTAGACCACTTCCGGTAACCTATTACATCATAATACTCTCCTCACGATACCGGAAATTGCGTTAAAGTTTTTCAGCCAAAACCGACTGGTTTTAAATCATATCGGCTGAGATACTATAAAAGCGAACCAGTTTACCTGTACTCATATATACAAATAATGGCCGACTTAAACAACAACATTATAGGTGGGTTGATTTTGGTAAAAAAAATGTAGTAAAGTCGAATTTGTTTGTTTAAAAAGTAATTTTGTTTTAAAAAAGTAAATTTATTTTGTTTCAAAAATAGCCTATATAATACGTTTATCAATAATTCGTAAGTTAGAAGTAAAACTCCGCCTGGTTTATACGGATAATGATAGGAAGCTGGAGTCAAGGGCTGTCAGATGGACAACGGATTGTGTTAAACACTTGCAGCACTCGTCAAAATACCAAGTATCCGCACATCATTTATTACAGCAACATATAGTGGATTATTTCAATTATTATATCTGTAATGGAGTTTAGTTTAGGGTGGTTTAAATCTGCAATGGAGTAGTAGTTTAGGGTGGTTTATTTTTTGTTTCCACGATGAAAACACGAAGAAAAATTTTGTTAAAATATAAGAAAACGGGAGAAAGACGGAAAAACGACAGACATGGCCGCTGATCTTAAATTAAATACAACGAAATAAATTATAATTATTTTTCCTTTACTTTTTTTTATTAATTTGTAAACAATTTTTTCATGTCTGTTGTTTTAAATTGTATCTTACGTTGCAACAGCCGCGACACGGTATCCGAATTACCCGAAAATTGTCTTTTCGGGGTTAATATGTGGAGTTGGGCTTATTGCAAACTTCGCGATCCTTTTGGTTGTTTTGATTCTGCGGGATTACAAGAAGTCTACAACTCATTGGTAAGCATACTTGTGACGACATAATTGGTATAGTTATTTCTATCCGACCGGTTAGTATGTTGGTTTAGTTTTAGTGCGACGCCTTTCAACCGAAAGAAAATGGTCGCTAGATAGTCGGTTGTGTCCTTGGGCACTTTACGGATATTCCCTGAACCCAGCGGATTAATAGGTTCTATCAATTGAAGAAACGTGTGGTCATACACAGCACACTGCAATATCTCCGGTAACCCGACGGTAGCCGCGAGGTAATGTGACGAGTTCCTGTGTGTTTAGCCCATTAGTTTTCACATTCAGGGGGATAAACATGAATATCCTATCCTATATACGGATTTGTCCAAATTATTATCGTTTTTTTTTTCAAAACATTTGTTGATGTAGATGTGGGGTTTGCTTGATTGTATATTCAAACGACTGGATGTATTGTGTTGTGTTCCACATAATAGAGAATTTGCTTTACTTTATGTGCTTATACAGATTTGGGGCCGGAACGAAATTTAAGCACTTAGTTGGACAGTTTTTATATATAAATCGGATTGTATGGTGATTTAGATTAATTTGCAAATAATACAGTGATTTGCAAAGTTCCAATATTTTCTCTATCTTTGTATCTTATGTTATTATATTTTACCAATTTTTAATTTATTAAAAAAGTTAAATTTAAGCCATTATAACGTCAAACAAAGGTATGTTCTGCAACTGGCACTGGCCGATTCCTTGTTCTTGTTTACACTCCCGTTTAAAATGGTGGAGGACTTGACCGGAGGTTGGCCGTATCCGGAATGGATGTGCAAAGGCAAAGAGACCATTCTCTTTCTTAATTATTACGCGTCAATACTATTTCTTACCGTGAGTATTGCGTCACAATCGTGATATGAACTGTATGACGTAACACATCCGTTGTTGAGGAGTCACAACGTGTATTGACAGGTAATGGCGGTCGATCGGTACATTGCGGTGTGCCACGGATTATCGGATAAACTACAAAAATTCCGGAAACCGCGATCGGCTTACATCACAACGGCAATTGTATGGATAGTTTCGTTACTCCTCACCATTCCCGTGATCCAATACAGCCACAAGGTGGGAGTAAAGGGCAGTTGCAGCTGCCGGTACAGATTTCCACTTCCCACTGATAACGCCGTCACCTCCGCCATGTTGGCCATGAACCCCGAGAAATATTGCAAGTAATATTATGACGTCACAGTAAGGTTTCAGAGATAATTGATATTTATTGATTAGTGATCCGAACGCGATATTAATGAACTTCGGAGGAATCGATATAAGTACGAGTGGGGATTATGAAGATTAGTGAGTATTTAATTGTAATTTAATATTTTTTTGGGGTTTTCTATAAAAAAAAGTATCTCGTATACTTAATAAGCATTGCTAATGTGGTAAATTTATTCATACATGATGTTATAAAGATACAATATTAGTAGCCGGCATAAAATAGCACCAGCAACAACGACGGTGGGTGCGAGGTAGTCTGGCGATAGCCCGTGTGGTAATCCTTTCTGCGTTTTCTCGTTCACCGGGATTAAATTTTAATATTGGATCCAAACTTTGTGTTTTCCCGATTCTACAAACTAATAAACCAAATCCACGACGTATATTGTTAAAACGAGATTGGGTAAACAATTTTCTTTTTAGTTCAGGTTCATATTCAGTCAACGAAACTGTACCAACACCATTGCCAGTTGAGAAGGCGGATCCCAGGTGCCATTATTGGGCCCATGGTCCCGGTTGGCATCAGCTGCATATTATCAACTTTACAATAATGTTTATTCTGCCTCTCATTGTTATGATTGTGTCGTATGGATTGATCATCCACCGTATCTCGTCAATGCGCATGCGCAGTGCGAGCACGAGGAGTGTGTCATCGAAGTCGGATCGCGATATCAAACGCGTCACGACCATGTGCGGTTCGTTGGTTATCTGCTTTGTAGTCTGCTGGCTTCCATATCACGCTGTGCATCTTGCAAAGATTGCGACTATTTATCATCCGCCGGGTGGGGTAAGTACGGCTTCATTGCTTGCTACGTCACTGATTAATGACGTCATGTACGGTCGTGTGGCCGAATGTTTATCACGACCGATACATATACAGACTCTTATAGAAAAACGGTCCTAGTGACGAGACCATATTGGGTTCAAAACTTGACTCAATGAATTAAAATAATGGCGTCGTGTGTACGGTCGTGTATAGCAGAATACAAAAAAGGTCTTGGTAACGAGTCTATTATGGGGTCGAAAGTTAGCTCGGTAAAAAAAATAATGACGTCATATGTACGATCGTGTGGCCGAATGATTAACGCGACCGATACATATACCAAAAATAATTCTATAAAAAAAGGTTACTTGTGACAAACCCTTCATGGGTTTAAAACTTGACTCGGTAAAAAAGATAAATGACGTCATGCACTTAGGGTGATTTCTGCGATGTGATACCGATCGTCGGCACGATGCTGGCCTATTCCAACTCGATGTTGAACCCTCTGCTGTACATTTTCCTTGTCATGGACTTCCGCAATCGCGCGAGGTAGGCATTTATTCATACGTCATAATGGTGGATAGTGACGTGGAAATTACAGATCGGCGACAGTGGTAGCGACGCGCAACGTGCGAAGAGCAACAAGCAACGCTGCTAGGGTCCACTACACGAATAAAGATTCAACTAAAATTTCTGCTGCCAAAGATACCCGGTGAGTGTCAACTGCGCTGTCAACTTGTGTCAACAGCGTTACAACTCCTACCCATCGCAGAATGACCAGAATATCTACAATGGACGGCCAAAATCGAGATAGTTTCAAGACAACGGATGAACCGGAAATAAGAGCACTGGACGCGAATGGACAAGTCATTTGAAGATGTGACGTCACAGCTAACACTTTGCTCATAATAAAGTGACGTCATATTCAAAACGTACCTGTAAATGACGTAATATAAGAACTATAAACATGTAACAAACAGCTGTTTAACTCACAGTCGCAATGCTTAAGAGCTTTAGAATCCCCAAGCATTGTCACGTGACAACCGTCGTCACGCGTGAACGGACAAATGATTCTATCGGAAATATTCACCTGAACATAGAAACAATGTATAATCTAGATGTATAGTAACTTAATTAACACATTTGTACGGTCGTGTGACCAAATTGTTAACGCAACCGATATATATACTGACTCCTATACAAAACGATCCTAATAAAGAGCTCCAAACTTGGCTCGGTTAAAAAACAAAACAATAATAATAAAAATATTTACCTCTATTTTATCAATAACCCCATTTAGTTCTAGAACTCTGAATAAATAAAGTCTTCTGTTGTTAAATGAATGCCACTCGCCAGTGTTGCGATTCGAAATTGTGATGCTTGGAACAGTGTTGACCAAACGAGGATTCAAAGTCAACTTCACGACCGTGCTGTTAATTTTATCCATGTTCGAAAAAGTATCTGCAATTACATCTTGCGAAAACCTGATCTCACTTGGTCGTAAAAAACAACTTCTGTTCTCCATTGTTACGAATTCTCGAATGTTGATAACAAAGCAAACAGCGCGATATTGCGATTATGTACCCAAGATGGCATTTATCAAATGAGTGACACGATACTGTTCCTACGTCATAAAGCACAAACTCGCGGCGACCAAAATGTACACAAGGATCCGAAGGACTGATTACTTCACAAAACTACATACTAGGCTTGTGTTACGCACATACCTTTATAATTTATCTATGATGTTTAGTTTAAAATTATGACGAGAAAGCAGCCTTTTGACCCTTATTTAACTTATTAACCAATTTTTTTTCAAGCCATCATAATCGATATTTTGTTTTACGTCATATATGATTAAGAACACGGAAAAAAGCTAAAATATGTGAACCAAAATAAGTGTCTATAACACTAAATAACCCCTGAATTTTTAAATCAAGTGACCCTAATTAGGTTAGAGGTTTACCCTGTTAGCGCCTAGACCAGCAGCACAACGGCTGTCTACAGATATTTGATTTTAGTCAGTCAATTGTTGGTGGGGCGTACGGTCGTGGGGCCGATTGGTCAAAGCGGCCGATGAATATACTGACCTCTATACAAAAACGGTCTTGGTCATGGGCCCATCATCGTTCGAAATTTGGCGCAATAAAAAAGATTGGCGTGTGGCTGTATGGTTCAAGCAACCGGTACATAAATTATATCAGTTTTATACAAATACAGCCTTGGGAACGAGTCCACTATGGTTTTGAACCTTGATTCGGTAAAAATTAAAATACAAAAGTAAGATGGCGCAACGAGTACAATCGTGCGACCAAATACTTAACGCCACCGATGAATATTAGTCTGGTGGATTAGTGCGTCACCTTTCAACCGTTGCGAGTTTCAAGCTGGTCACTAGCTATTTAGCTGTGTTTTTGGAAAATACACATTACTTTATATACAACACATTGCAATAGCTTCGGTCATCCGATGGTGGGTGCGAGGTAATCTGATGATAGACCGTGTGTTAACTTACCGTTTTCCCATTTTCGGTGATAAACATGAATATTCTATTCTACGTACTCTATCCTAATTACGCCGAAGAATAATTATATATTTGCAAATTAAACTGTTGAAAATCAAGAACGATGACTCGTAATGGAATGCCCCTGCGTACAGTGGGAAGTATTTCTCACACAAATTTGGTAGAAAATGCAATCAACCCTTTCTAATGCAATTTTAAAAACGTTTCATAAAACAAAAATATTTTTACTGCGAATAAAATGTAAGCGATTTTTACCAGCGTGGCTACAAATATAGCACTTATACTCAGTTCAATCATATTTTTAAGAACTTTGTTTTGTTCATTACCAAACTCTGGCGGCTAAGTTTTTATTTAATATTCTATGTATATGGTTAAAGGGAAAATTAAAATTATTCTTCTAAACAAGAACATTGTTGGTTTTATCAGAATATGGAAGTTTTGGAGGGAAACTTAAAAAAAGAAAGGCGGGAAGGAGGGAAACTGCGCATTAGGGTTACTTTTAAACATTGGCTTGGAGTTGGGGTTAGTTATGAGGTTGAGATTAGTTTTTGGAAAAACTTTAAAATTAATTTCCATAGTTTTGGTAAGCAGTTTCCCTGCATTCCTCCTTACCCGCTTTCCTTCCCTTTAGGCCGGGTTCACACCAAAACGACAAAAACGTTTTTGTCGTGTCGGACCGACGTATTTCAAGTATAACGCATTGTCTCTTATTCCCCGATTCACACCAGTCCGATTTTTCACGCAGCCAGTTTTGATGACGAGAGCATGACCTACTTTCAGAAACCGTTTTTGTCGGTCGTACGACAAAATGACGTTCTGGTGTGAATCCAGCCATATTGTTTCCTAAATTACTGGAAGAATATAAGCCACCACGCCGTGTTAATATTACGTTTCAGCGCATATATATCTAAAAGATTCATATATTTGACACGAAAACTAATGGTGGATGGGATGCTTTATACAGATGAGCAAGCTCTGGCGAAAATTGGTGATTTAAACGAGCAAACAAGAGTCTAAAATTACATCAAAAATTCGGATAAATGTAAAGTATAATGATTCCAATATTTTGTATTGCTAAATTACTTCTTGGTTAAGGACCACCGACCATAGTTGCAAGGAAGCATTGCGGTTTGGACGAACTGAAAGTGGAATTCAACGCATATATAACCCGAGGAATCAACAAACTTTGAAAGTTTACTGCGATCAAACTACTAATGGCGGCGGTTGGCTGGTCCGTGAAGCTTTGATGATTGTTTTGTAATCGGATAAGAATTTGTGTTTTACTGATAGGATAATAATTCTTGTCTGGAAAAGCGCTCGGTGCCATTAACTCATACCCACAGTCGGGTATCCGCAACGATTTGTTTATAAAGCAGATCGAGTTATAATTAAAGTACATGCATACTTTAACCCGTATTTCTGCGAAGGGTTATAAACAATATTATCTAATCATCTGTAAACCACGCTGCCGAACAATAATTTGATTATGGATGGCTGTAAAACATATTATTTAGACATTTCAGCATCGGACTGATGGCCCTGAAAACTTCTATCGAACGTAAGCGGAATATCAGGAAATGTTTGAAAAACTTATGAACAAATCCCCATGGTTGGGTGGGTGTTGTTTTGATTTGATAATTTTTCCAGATAAATTATGAATTGTTTTTTTTTCTAAACGTAGGAAATGAAAACCTTCATGCGTTAACCAAAACCGGATATTCTGAATTAAGGGTCAAATTGGAAAATTGTGAAAATAATCTTTTTGATATTATATTGTGATCTGAGTACCCGTAATGTTTATCCTCAACTCTATGCAACTCAACAATTCTGGCATTCTTAAGCAGAATTCCGTATTGCATTAGCTAACAATTCACTCATTTATACCGACAAAGAATTGAAGAAAACTAGAGAGTGCCAACCACGTGTTTAACCACCACTATTTGTAAAACACATGTTGTATGCCATATATTTATACTACAGGATCCCTAACCACAATTTGTATTTTATACACTGAGTCTGTAGTTTGTTTCTGCAAGCATAAACGCATGGGTGCCATAGTTATCCAACCAAACTTCTTTTTCATGTGTAGTGAAAAAAACAATAAATGTCCTAAATTTACGAACATTTCACCACATATGTTTTAAATTTAAACCTTCTTTTCAAGCGCTGCAGTGAAATGAAACTAAATTCCCAAAACAGCCCGATTTAGTTTTTTTTATAGTTTCTGGGAATTTAGTGAATAAGTTTCGATTTTTACATATGTGGGACATGTTATGTAACTATTCCTAAATTTTAATCTGATTTGTCGACTTCTTGTTGGAGATGTCAGTGCGATATGGCATGCCTGTCACAATAAAAATTCAGGAACATATCTTCGTTTTTAAAGGAATTACCCCAAGTAAATGTTTTTTTTTTACTTTTAATTGGCACAAAGTGTCCAATGGTCTTACATTTTACCAAATATGATCAAAATTAGAGCAGCCGTTCCAGCGCTATGCCCCAAAAAGCTAATTTATTAGAAAAAAAACCTTTTGGTTTTTAACGTCTCAGGGGAATTCCCCTTGATTCATTACCCAAAATTTTGGTTTGTGCATATCTAGCCCATGTTCTCTTACAAATGTCAAATTTTCATTGCGACTCCATTACTCCTTTTGGTAGATGTCGGGGCGAATTGGCATGCTTGTCACAATCATGATTTGAGAACAAAATCCTATTTTTAGGGGATTTCCCTAGGTAATTTTTTAATTTCTTTTCAGTGTTAAATTAGTGACTAATGCACATTCCACCAAATCTGATTTAAATTGTAACTTCGGTTCAAGCGCTATGCCCAAATAGGGCTATGTTTTTAGAAAAAAATAGCGTTTTGATTTTTAACGTTCCAGGGGAATTTCCCCCGATTTGTCACCCACAATTTTGGTTTTTGCATATCTAGACCATGTTGTCTAAAACATGTCAAATTTTCATTGCTATTCCCTTACTCTTTCTGGTAGATGTCGGGGCGACATGGCATGCTTGTCACAATCATAATTTGAGAACATATCCTAGTTTTTTGGGTTTTTCACTAGGTAATTTTATTATTTCTTCTAAGTGTTAAATTAGTGACTTAATGCACTTACATTCCACGAAATCTGATTTAAATTGTGACTTCCGTTCAAGCGCTATGCCAAAAAAAGGCTATGTTTTTAAAAAAAATAGCATTTTGATTTTTAACGTTCCAGGGGAAATCCCCTGGATTTATCACCAAAATTTTGGTTTCCACATATCTAAACCATGTTGTCTAAAAATGTCCAATTATCATTGCGATTCTATTACACCTTCTGGGTAGATGTCGGGGCGACATGGCATGCCTGTCACAATCATGATTTCAGTACAAAATCGATTTTTTAGGGTATTTCCCTAGATAATTTTTTTATTTCTTACAACTGTTAATTCAGTGAGTAATACACTTACTTTTCACCAAATATGATTCAAATTGAAGCAGCCGTTCAAGCGCAATGCCACAAAAAGCTAAATTTTTCATAAAAAATACTGTTTTGGTTTTTAACCTCCTAGGGGAATTCTCCTTGATTTATCACCCAAAATTTTGGTGTCTGCATATCTAGACCATGTTGTCTAACAAATGGCTAAGTTTTATTACGATTCCATTATTCCTTTTGGTAGATGTCGGGGCGACATGCCATGCCTGTCACAATCATGATTTGAGAACAAAATCTTATTTTTAGGGTATTTCCCTAGGCAAATTTTTAATTTTTTTCAAGTGTTAAATCAGTGTCTAATGCCCTTACCTTCTACCAAATCTTATTCAAATTGGAGCAGCTGTTTAAGCGCTCTGCCACAAAAAGCTAAATTTTTTTATAAAAAAC
>CH000572.1:118395-143561 GCA_000149265.1 Ciona savignyi | reverse complement strand
TATGTGTCCCAATTTTTCGTTTGGGGCCCATAATTAATATCGTGGAATGTCTTGTTTACATGTTCAGTTTTATTAAAAATTAATTCTTTTTTTATGAATGTTTTAATGTTAATACTTAATACATTTTTATTATTTGTTCCTGCGTATTATGGGTCCCAATTGAAAAATTGGGACACATATTGTTTTTGTCCGTTTTTTTTTTCTTTTTTTTTCTTTTTTTTTTCTTCGTCAAAGGTTTGACAGGCATGGCATGGCGCCCCGACATCTACCAGAAGGAATAATGGAATCGCAATGAAACTTAGCCATTTGTTAGACAACATGGTCTAGATATGCAGAAACCAAAATTTTGGGTCATAAATCAAGGGGAATTCCCCTGGGAGGTTAAAAACCAAAACGGGTATTTTTTATAAAAAAAGATAGCTTTTTGTGGCATAGCGCTTAAACAGCTGCTCCAATTTGAATAAGATTTGGTAGAATGTAAGTGCATTAGACACCGATTTAACACTTGAAAAAAATTAAAAATTTACCTAGGGAAATACCCTAAACAATAAGATTTTGTTCTCAAGATCATGATTGTGACAGGCATGGCATGTCGCCCGACAATCTACAAAAAAGTAGTATGGATCGCAGAAAAAATTTGACATTTGTAAGAGAACATGGTCTAGATATGCAGAAATCAAAATTGTGGGTAATAAATCTACGGGAATTCCCCTGAGACGTCAAAATCCAAAAGTTTTTTTTCCAATAAATTAGCTTTTTGGGGCATATAGCGCTTAAACGGCTGCTCTAACTATATTTAGATTTGGTGAAATGTTAGACCATTAAACAGTATGTGCCAATTAAAAGAAGAAAAAAACATTTACTTAGGGTAATTACGTTAAAAACAAAGTTGTGTTCCTGAATTAAGATTGTGACAGGCATGCCATATCGCACTGACATCTCCAACACGAAGTCTACAAATCAGATTAAAACTTTAAGAATTGTTACATAACATGACCCACATATGTAAAAACAGAAACTTATCTACTAAACCTAGGGGAATTCCCTGATACCTATATGAAAAACTAAATCGGGCTGTTTTGGCAATTTAGCTTCATTTCACGTCGGCGCTTGAAACGACGGTTTAATTTGAAACATTTGTGGTGAAAATGTTCGTCAATTTAAGACGTTTATTTTTTTTTTACCTACACATGGAAAATAAATTTGGTTTAATAACTATGGGACCCATGCGTTTATGCTTGCAGAAACAATCTACATATTCAGTGTATAAAATACAAGTTGTGGTTACAAGGGACCCTGTAGCATAAATATGTGGCATACAACATGTGTTTTACAAATAGTGTTGGTTAAACAGGTGGTTGACACTCTCTAGTTACTTTCCTGTTTTTTTACAGCTCAGTTGATAACTTATTTCCTATGTGTCGTGATTAATTAAATAATATTAGAAAAATCGGAATGATGGAGGCCCCTGGTCTGACTGACTTTCTCACCTTTGCCCACATTGCTTCAACCTACTTACTTTACTTATATATTGATGTGTACGGAGTAAACATGTTACATAGTGTGCGATTACATATTAAACTGCTTCTCTAATTTAAATCGTATTTAGTGGAATGTTAGTGCATTAGTCACTGATTTAACACTTAAAACAAATAAATAAGATTACCTAATGAAATACCCTAAAAAATAAGATTTTTTCCTCAAATCATGATAGCAACATATGCATGGGATATCTACCAAAAAGAGTAATGGAATCGCAATAAAAATTTGACATTTGTAAGAGAACATGGTCTAAATATGCAGAAACTATACTTCTGGGTAATGAATCCAGGGGAATTCCCCTGATACGTTAAAAACCAAAAGGTTTTTTTTTTAAATTATCTTTTTGGGGTTTAGCGCTTGAACGGCTGCTCTAATTTTAATCAGATTTGGTGAAATGTTAGACCATTAAACACTCTGAGTCAATTTATTAAAAGAAAGAAAACATTTGCATAGGGTAATTCCCTTAAAAACGAAAATACGATCTTGAATTATGACTGTGACAGACATGCCATATCGCACTGACATATCCAACAAGGAGTCGACAAATCGGAATAAAACTTTAAGAATTGTTACATCACATGACCCACATATGTAAATAAAATTATCCACTAAACCCAGGGGGAATTCCCAAAAAACATGAAATCGGAGTATTTTGAAAATTTAGCTCTATTTTACCACCACGCTTGAAAAGAAGCTTTAAATTAAAACAGTTGTGGTTAATTGTTTGTATATTTAAAACGTTTATTCTTTTCTCAACTGCACATGGAAAAGAAGTTTGGTCTGATAACTATGGGACCCATGCGTTTATGCTTGCAGAAACAAAGTACATACTCAGTGTATAAAATACAAATTGTGGTAAGGGACACTGTAGCATGAATATATGGCATACGACATGTGTTTTACAAATAGTGGTGGTTAAACACGTGGTTGACACTCTCTAGTTAATTAAGGTTTTTTGCGTAAACGCCTCCTTGACTTCTGTGGTTCGTCGATTAACGCCTCAGTAGTTTTATAACATCAATTGTATTGAGCAATTGAGGCGATTAATTTAGTACAAATTACGAGTTAAATCGTTAGAAGTTTAAACGACATAGATTCCAAATAAAACTCTCAGTATCGACACATACAAGATGTTACTGATATGGCCGATATCCACGTGCCGCTAGTCCCCAGACAATCATTTTAATTGTGACGTCACTCCGCCGATTACGGTTCATTGAGTGCACGCGCGTGTGAAGCATTGTCCTTTGCGTTAAAGTCATTGTTCTTTTCAGTAACGCCGTTGTTCACTTGCAGGGTTTATTTCGCCATTGTTTAGTTATTAATCCACTTATTTTCCATTGTACAGACACGAACTAGGATTCTACACCGCTTATCTATCTAAGTAATAAAATCGCTTTCGAGATAAACTCGCATGTTAATTGCAAACAAGAGGCCAGACTTAACAGTTACTTAATGCGTTAGGACTCTATCTTTTAGGAGCTCTTCGTTCGGAGCCGTCCGTCAGGAGCCAAAGTGAAATAAACTTATATAGACAAGATTATTTGACAGCTGCGGTGATAATAGTTCAGTGATGACGAAAATGTCGGAAGCGACGATCATAAATCTTATGTAAACATATGAGGTCGCTATACATACATATTGTAACGCGCACGGGGGCTCGTTTATTTTGTTATGTTTTGACACCTTTTTATATATATTTTATACACCTTTTATACACTTTTAACTACACCCTTTTATACAATTTTAATTCACTGTTTTACGCCTTGTTTTTACGCACTATGAGTATTTTTATAAAGCAAAAACGTTGCAAGCCCTTGTAATTGGTCTCACGGTAGGCCGTTAAGACAGCGTCCTGCGAAACCATAGGAATTCTGTAACACATATCACTTTTTATTTTTAAACTTTATTTGAATAAGGTGTAAGGAGTGTATCAAAGAGAACGGGCGCGACGCCCCGAGCTGCGTTGGTCAAGCGATTTTGACGTAATTCGTCACTAGTTATTCAAGCCCCCAGGCTTGGCCAGGTCTTGTCAGTCTTAAGCTGAAAGACGAAAAGCAGTTTGGTTTTTTGAAGAAAGGATTTAGGTTTTAACTTCTATCGAATTAGGTTAAAACTTTTAGGAATCCTTAATTGCAAGTCCGTACTTTGTTCGACTAATAAATCAATTTTCCAAATAAACAAGGGGAAATCCCGCCGTCAGGTAAATGTAAAAAGTATGTTTTTCAGCATTATCAGCGTTATCGTAATTATTTCCGTATAAGAAAGGAACATTTATTAAAAAAAGAAAGTTAAAGATATACAACATGATTCGTGATCGATACCCTTATGTCAGAACATTTCTGAGACATTACGTAATCAATTTATGTTTATCATTGGTGATGGAAAAGCGTAGAATGTAAGTTATAACTACGGTATTTGTACGGTAAAACTTAGCCCCTTCTGTGTTGTCCCGCGATTAGTGAAGCACCCAACAATGTGTTTTATATATTGTATGGATTTTTTGTATATTCACATTTCCATGTCCAAAACCTCAAGATAACGGTACGAAGCTGGTTTTTATTTCATGAACATTCAATTGTCGTGTAAGTGTACTTACACCGACAATTGGGTTTTAAAGCAGGCAAAATAACGAATATTTCAGTAATACCTATCATGCATAAAATTTTACTGCATATGTAATGGTTAACCATTTTATCACATCAGCAGAACGTACAGCATTATTTAGTATATTAAAAAAATTATACCTGGATTTATAAAATGGTGGATTCTAAAGTAAAACCGTCATTGATTAGCAAGTCTAAGGAAAAGAATTCGAAATGTGAAATATGTGGAAAATGTTTTCAAAATCGTGATGTTTTGATGGTTCATTTAAGAACACATACTGGAGAACGACCTTACACATGTGATATATGCAAGAAATCCTTTAAGCAAAAGGCACACTTAGATACCCACACAAAATTTCATTTTAATAATCGAGAGTTTAAATGTGGGCTCTGTGAAAAATCGTACAATATAAAATCCAATCTAAATAAACATATGAAGACTCATGCTGGAGAGAGAGCGTTTTCGTGTGATGTGTGTGAAAAAACATTTGTTCATGCCGCCGGATTGAATCTCCACAAGAAACTTCACACTGCTGAAAGGCCATACAAATGCAGTTTGTGCGAAAAATCTTTTACAAGAAGTCATCATTTGCAAATACATCACATGACTCACACTGGTCAGATGCCTTATAAATGTGATGTGTGTGAGAAAACCTTCCGACAAAGTAGCAATATGAGGTCGCACAAAGCAACTCACAACAAAGAAAAAACAATAAAATGTGACATTTGTGAAAATATGTTTGCTACACAAATACATCTGAATAAACATCGAAAAATTCATTTTGAACGGAATAAAGTCAAATGCAATGTATGTGAAAAGTCATTCAGCTCTGCTCTTGCCTTGAAAATACACCAACGTTCACACAGTGGTGATAGGCCGTACAAATGTGAAGTTTGTGATCGAAGCTTTCGTGACGGTTCACACCTCAAAAAACATAAAACAATTCATACTGGAGAGAAACCTCACAAATGTGATGTTTGTGGAAAGTCATTTAGAATGATAGGAGATTTAAAAGCACATCAACTGACCCACAGCAAAGAAAGGCTGTACAAATGTGATGTCTGTGAAAAGTCGTTCCGTCAGAAACCTGGTTTAAATTCGCACCGAAAAATCCATGATGGTGTAAAACCGTACAAGTGTGAAACATGTGGAAAATTATTTCGTACAAGTTCAGAGATGAAGAAACACGAAAGGATTCACACCGACGAGAAACCGTTTACATGTACCATTTGTGAACGTAGCTTTCTTCACTCTAACTCCCTAAAACAACATGAACGAATTCACACCGGAGAGAAACCTTACAAATGTAACATTTGCGAGAGAATGTTTAATTGTCAAAGCAACATGACAAAACATCAAGCAAGGCATTGATGACTGCAGATTATGAAAAATGATTGATGTTGAACATTGTTATTTAATGATAAATGGTGATTGTTCATAATAATCACAACGATAATACGTGGAAAATTCCGATCAACTTTAAACCCATTTTGTTTTCTTTGATGAATGAAGGAGACATTAAAAAGGAAATAATACAATACCTAATGACAGTTTATTGTACGATTGTGTGGTCAAATGGTTAGTGTGACCGATACATATAGCAACGGCCCAAGTAACGAGCCCATCATACGTTTTGCCAAACTTGGCTTGGTAGAAGAAATAAAAATAATTACATTTTATTTGTTCGGTACCGTGTGTTCACCCCACTGCTAATTTCGCACTTCTCAAGATAACCATTTTTGCATTGTAAATATCACAGCAAAACTTGTATTAAGAATTCCTAATTTTGTTAACAACATACTCTGCTTAATGTGGCCAGGGTAAATGGAGTCCAGCTCTTGTTTAATCTAATTATTACGATTTCTATGATTTGCTTGAGTTTCGTTACTCATCATGCGCTTTGCATTTTAGAAGTTAGGATAGGATATTAATGTTTAAACCCGTGAATGGGAAAACCAAGGGGGTTAACACACAGGCAATCGTCAGATCACCTCGTGCCCACCGTCGGGTTACCGGAGCTATTGCAGTGTGTTGTGTATGATAGACAAGTTTCTTTAATTTAAAACCCATTAATCCACTGGGTTCAGGAGATGTTAGTTAGGATTACAGTTCCGCAAATTAGCCGAATGTGCCAATAAGCGTTTGGCGCTGATTCGAAACGACCGGGGGATGTTAATCAGCGGTCTGCTCGCTCAGTCTGGAGCCAGCATATGTTATCACTAATAAAGTATGAAGCTGTAAAGCATGATAAGAGTTTCCTTTTTTGTTTAATGAGACTGTGTTATTTGAGAAAATGACATAAAGGAGATTAAATAGGACGAAGAGATAGATTAGTAAAAAAATCGGCTGTGAAGTAGAAAAGAGAATTGAAAATCGGTTAATTTCAATGTCAATTATAAGATTGGTAAACCTAGTACAATTTGGATTTATTATACACACAATTACAGCCCTGGAACAATTTCTAAGTTTGCAGCCACCAAAACTTTTTGATTCTAAAAAGGATCATTAAAACAAACACGAATCCATATTCATACATAATGTGCCACCGTCTATTCTCGATGATTTTGAACATTCACCATTTATCATTAAATAACAATGTTTAACATCATTCATTTTTCACAATCTGCAGTCATTAATGCCTTGCTTGATGTTTTGTCATGTTGCTTTGACAATTAAACATTCTCTCGCAAATGTTACATTTGTAAGGTTTCTCTCCCGGTGTGAATTCGTTCATGTTGCTTTAGGGAATTAGAGTGAAGAAAGCTACGTTCGCAAATGGTGCATGTAAACGGTTTCTCGTTGGTGTGAATCCTTTCGTGTTTCTTCATCTCTGAACTTGTACGAAATAATTTTCCACATGTTTCACACTTGTACGGTTTCACACCATCATGAATTTTACGGTGCGAATTTAAACCAGGTTTCTGACGGAACGACTTTTCACAGACATCACATTTGTACAGCCTTTCTTCACCGTGGATCAGTTGATGTGCTCTTAAATAGCCAGCCGATCTGAATGATTTCTCACATACATCACATTTGTGAGGTTTCTCTCCAGTATGAATTGTTTTATGTTTTTTGAGATCTGAACCGTCACGAAAGCTTCGATGACAAACTTCACATTTGTACGGTCTCTCACCACTGTGTGAACGTTGGTGTATTTTCAAGGCTGCAGCAGAGCTGTATGACTTTTCACATACATTGCATTTGACTTTACTCCGTTCAGAATGAATTTTTCGATGAATATTTAAATTTTTTTGTGTAGCAAACATATTTCCACAAATGTCACATTTTTTTGTTTTTTCTTTGTTGTGAGTTGCTTTGTGCGACCTCATATTGCTACTTTGTCGGAAGGTTTTCTCACACACATCACATTTATAAGGCATCTGACCAGTGTGACTCAAGTGATGTATTTGCAAATGATGACTTCTTGTAAAAGATTTTTCGCACAAACTGCATTTGTATGGCCTTTCAGTAGTGTGAAGTTTCTTGTGGAGATTCAATCCGGCGGCATGAACAAATGTTTTTTCACACACATCACACGAATATGGTCTCTCTCCAGCATGAGTCTTCATATGTATATTTAGATCGGATTTTATATTGTACGATTTTTCACAGAGCCCACACTTAAAATCTCGATTATTAAAATGAAATTTTGTGTGGGTATCTAAGTGTATCTTTTGCTTGAAGGATTTCTTGCATATATCACATGTGTAAGGTCGTTCTCCAGTATGAGTTCTCAAATGAACCATCAAAACATCACGATTTTGAAAACATTTTCCACATACTTCACATTTCGAAATCTTGTTCTTAGACTTGCTAATCAATGACGGTTTTACTTTAGAATCCACCGTTTTGTAAATCCAGGTATAATTTTTTTAAATATACTAAATAATGCTGTACGTTCTGCTGATGTGATAAAATGGTTAACCATTACATATGCAGTAAAATTTTATGCATGATAGGTATTACTGAAATATTCGTTATTTTGCCTGCTTTAAAACCCAATTGTCGGTGTAAGCACACTTAAACTAAATTAGCATGTTCATAAAATAAAAACCAGCTTCGTACCGTTATCTTGAGGTCTTGGATATGAAAATGTGAATGTGGAAAAGTCCATACAACATATAAAACACATTGTTAGAAGTCTCCTTACCCTCTCCCGCTCATGTTAGTGACGAAATTACTCCTTCGCCCCCTTTCCCACTGTCCCGCAGAATAGTGTGCTATCCCGCCCCGTTGTTCCGCAAAAGAAAGTGTTGTCCCGCCCTACAGTTCCGCATTTTAGTGAAACCCCAGCAAACGCGGGAGATTCCCAACAATAAAACTATGGGATTAAATTTAGTTATATATAGTCATTATTAACTCTTTCACTCCCGGCCAAATGCATTAATTTAAACATGCTGTCCCGCAGTGTTTTTTACAATTTTTGGTCATTTTCAAATTAGCACAGTTTTTCTCAAATTTATGCTATGATTTAATATTTAGTATGGTTGGAAAGATAATTTATCCCTCTGTTAAACAAACCGCACACCTAGAATCTACCTCCAATAAAGAATATATTATGTAAACTTTAGTGAACACCACTTTTTATGTAAAGAAAATTCTGCTCGACTTTGAAAATTTTGAGGTGCACTGACAAACGAAATACTCACTAATTATTGGTATGCCCAAATGATATGAAAATTGGAATGTAGATTGTCTAATAGTTTTTGTACTCAGGAAAATTTGAACTGTATTTGTATCTTCAGTAGTTTTTTTACTATTCCTAATTGAAATTTTCCTTTATTCTAACTATATTATGAAAAATTGAACCAAAACGCATTGAAGTTTTTAGTTTTGTAGAACTAAAATAGTAAAAAGTATAAATAAGAGCAGTGAAGGAAGTGTAAAAAGGGCATACAAAAGCAAACAAACACAAATACTATATCCAATATTCTTCAAAGCAGGGCACACCGAACTAGCTAGTCTCGCCGCCTTTTTCTTTATCGTGCGCTCAGCAGGCCCAGCTGGATTCATGCTTTGGTGAACACGAAGCATAAACGCCTGCTGCGAAAACGTCACCAACGCTCTCCTTTTTTTCTCAACGGCACGAAATTCACAGAGAATGTAAAGAAAGACTTGCTTGACAAAAAGAGCTTCTCCGCAAGTTAACGCGACTCCTATTGGCTGAGTTAGTCACTTGTAAATTCGTGTAAAATCGATAGAAATAAGAGGCGAAGCCTTGAAAAAGAAAGGCTATCACTCCTCGCATTTTTAATATTTCTCCACGAAAATTACAGAGAATAAAATATAGGGTTTACTTGATCGAATGAGCCATAGCTGAGGTGTCTACCATTACGCATTGCGAAGAAATCGTTTTTTAGATTTGTATCCATTTATGTACAGGCGGGATACCATGTTTTCCCACCAACTCGCCATATATGGCGAGTTGGGACGGAAAGAGTTAAGTAGAAAACATATTAATATTACAAACCAAGATTAAATAAACCTTATAAAGGGATGATTACATTACATGTCTGCTAAAATAGCATCGCAGAAAACTGACCCAAAACCTTAAACAACAAAGAGAAGCTGTGTGGTATTGAGTTAGGGCTCCTACTTAACTGGAAGATAACGTGACCATAGCTGAAAGTCGCGCGCAAACTACGAGCATACAAATTGGTATTCTTAAATGTTTTAACCTGATTAGATAACGCGTTATACCTAATGACCTGAAGGGCATACATGTCTGTCACCAGCGTTATGCAGAAAAAAAGCTAACAAAGTAAAATCAAAAACCTTTTCTTCGGAGTCGAAGAGAAGTCATAATTACAGCGCGATACGAAAATAGAAAGTTTGCGTTTCGCAAGTTCTGACTGATTGGCAACTAACTTCCTGTACAACACACAACTGTTTTCCATCTTGCACCGTCTGTGTCATTAACTCTGAGAAGACAAACGCCAAACCCGTTACAGCCTTTCTTATAAAACCAACTACTTTACTTCCCCAGGGGCTTGAATAACTAGTGACGAATACGACATAATCGCTTGACCAGCGCTGCTCGAGGCGTCATGGATGAGCGGTTTTTGCCAAAGAATGATGTCACGTTCAGGGTTGCCAGACGGAAAGTACGCTTTACGGCCAAACTGTTTTTGCTTTACGGCCAAAATTCGGCCAATTTGTATAAACTGCAAAATAACCTATTTAATTTAGCCAATTGGGCTATTTATCTCTTTATTTGTTGAAAAATTGTATAATTTTGATTTCCTCCAGATTTGTCGAACCCGTTCATACACTATATAGGAATACCTACAGTTATTATTTTATTTTAAAACGTCATAATCAGCTTTGTGATTTGGAAATGAGACAGTTGATATTAATTTATTTCCATATACTGTCTCTCTTTTTCCTTTATTTCTACTGTAGCGTAAAAATAATATGACACTTCGGCCAAAAACTTGACAATATGCGTATACGGCCAAATTCGGCCAGATTTTTCCGCACGGCCAAACTATTTTTTTTGCGGCCGGGACGATTTTGGTACGGCCAAATTTCTGAAATTTGGCCGTGAAAAAGGCCAAATGGCAACCCTGGTCACGTTATCGCAAATACTTGCATCACGTGACTTAAAGTGTCGGTAACTTTGCATTGTACAGAACCGTCCGCGCCCGTTCTCTTTGATACCTTCGCTAAATCGGCAGTTAACTTCAAGCATTATATTCGAACCTGACACCTTATTTAAATAAAGTTTAAAATGCGAAAGTAATATATCAAAAGATCTATAATATAACATATTCTAGTTTGGCAAATACAGTAAAATAAACAAACGTCGCTCTTGCATGAAATTAACCAAGTAACAAAGAATACCAATAGTTAGAGCTGTGGTAAATAACATGAGATAGGATAGGATAGAATATTCGTGTTGATGGGAAAACCAAGGAGGTTAACACAAGGGCAATCGTCAGATCACCTTGCGCCCACTATCAGATTACAGGAGCTATTGTAGTGTGTTTTGTATGATTCACACGTTCATTCATTTAGAGTAGAACCTATTAATCTGCTGGGTTAAGGCAATGTCCGTTAAGTGCCTTGCCTAAGAACACAACCAACTAGCTAGCGACTAGTTTCGCACCTGCAACCCTTTGGCTGTAAGGCGAAGCACTCAACCACCAGACTAACCGGTCGGATAGAAATTGTATGAAACATGACTGCAAACAGTCGTGTGGAGGGCATGTACACATTTCTATAAGAACGGTTAAAGTGACGAGCCTGTTTTGCCTGATAAACTTTAATCCATAAAAACAATACCTGTTCATACTCACTTGACTGTATGTAAATATGTCCCGTCATATAAAGGAGGAGGAGGAGTATATTCATGTTTATCCCCGTGGATAGGAAAAACCAAGGTGGTTAACACACGGGCAATCGTCAGATCACCTTGACACGTTTCTTCCTTCGCTAGACCAACGGGCCGGACGAAAAGCTATCACGTGAGAGCAGGTTTCTTTTAATTAAACCAGTCAACCGTTGAAAGGTTCCGCTTTTTGGAAGATATGTCTCCTCTTTCACTTCCACTTTATATTTGTGGGTGAAGTATGGACAGTATTTTGTTTCTTCAAGCAACAGACCATATAGCACAGAGAAAAGAATTCATAGAGGTAACTTTTAAACGCGCTGAACCACATCATAATTTAGTAGAATTGAAAGAAAATTGAAATAAAAAGATTAGGCTGGGTGGCATATATGTTAATGAGCACCAAGTAGTTAGTAGGTAATAGTAATGAACTTAGTTGTCCCTGCTTCGTGTTCAAAAAACGCCCGAACAGTTTTAGTTAAACTATTTGCACTAGAATTTTGTTTGGGCAAGTCGTACTATAGAAATTAACCTTCTGTTAAGTAGATTTGAATATAGACCGTGAACCTTACAGTATAAGTATATTTGGTATATTAAAATATATTTTGTCCGTTGTGTGATTGTTTAAAACACTTGATGGAAGTATTATTGTTAATTTAAATCATCTTTCCAGTTTAGTTGTGTGTGGTTGGCAATTAAAGCCAAATTGATTCACACGTAACTAAATTATGTACGTTTGTAAAATATTACGTACGTAACCTTAATCTGACCGAGGGTGATCATATTAGGTTAATTTAGCTACACGTTACGTTACACCAGCTGTGTAAGGTAACGTAAGACACCAGTAGAAAAAGCCCGTGGGTAAAAGAAATTCCAGTAAACTTTGATTAATCTGCCATGTTGCTGCGTTTCCAATATAACTAACCAGAAATACGGAATGTATAAGCTTCCTCTCAGTCCTGTAACTCTTAAGAACCATTTCCAATCTTAACAAAGTACGCGTACAGCGGTTGTATCATATAACCACAGAAATAACCAGGGTTAGTGGCGAAATTAATCAGAGTTAATTATTTTAATACCTAAGTTAGAGAATATTGTATTAAGGACATAACGTGTCAAAAGGTGGATTTTTGTTTTAAATTTACAAAATGATCAAGTCATTTCAAGTATAATTTTACATTGGTGGGTGGTATATTCCTGGTTCACGAAGTTCTGCCTGACCAACCAACTTTACTGCTTTTCATAAGGCAATTGTTAGCATTAGCTACAACATTATTGCCATGAACAACAACTGCTTAAGTGGTATGGGGTTTTTGAACATGTTTTTAAGCCAATAACTGGCAGAAACTATTTAATTTTTTAATTGATATTTTGAAATGAAGAAATTTTAAGGAGTTGTGTCAATGATCTATTGCAGTTACCACCATTATTAGGTATATGTAACTAACTACACAGCTAAAAAGTAATTTAGTTACTCTTTTCTAATATTTTTAGCGAGCGGGCAGTAGTTATAATGAAAATCATATATATTAAACTAGAAAGCGTTAACCACCACCATTTGTAAAACAAACATATTTGAACTATATATATATATGTGTGTGTGTGTGTGGTGTGTTTGAGACCGGGGGATTCCCCAAAGGTAAATTCCGAGGTTTTGACATATCAAAGTAATTATACCTACCTTATCTAAAAGTTCATTTTAATTTAAACACTTTTTAGCGATCACAGACAGACATGGGCAATTGTCAGACCACCTTGCGCCCATTATAAAGTTACCGGAGTTATTGCAGTGTGTTGTATATGGTTCACACGTTTCTTCAATTTGGTATAAGCTATTATCCCGCTAGGTGTATGCAATTCCGTTCATTGCCCTGCCCAACCACACAATTCGACTAGCTAGTGATCAGTTTCGAACCTGTAACACTTCGGTTAATAGACGACGCACAATTTCACCCAATCAGTCGTACATGATAAGGCCAGTCATGACAGGAGCATTTTATTTAGTTTAGTTTTTGTTTCCACGATAAAAACACGAAGAAGAACTTATGTTAAATATTGGAAAACGGGAAAAACGACAGTCGTTAAAACACGTCTATAAAGTGCAATCAATTATTAAGTTTCGGTGTATTTAGACGTGGCCGCTAAACCCACATAAAAAAATGAATAAACAAAAATGAAAAAAAATGTTTAGTAAAAATTACACCAAGCCTCGAAGTAAAGCGACCGGTGAAATGGGAGGAGGCGACTTTAGGAGAAGGGGAGGCCCGGAAAGTGTGCCACAGTGGCAAAAAAGGAAAAATTAAATAAATAAAAATTAAAAATTAAGTAGAAAAAAAATGTTTGTTCAAAACATTATTGCACTATTAGTTTAGTTTATTTTTTGTTTGCACGATGAAAACATAAATCAGAATTTTTGAAAAAAAATTGGAAAACGGGAAAAAACGGCAAAACGACAGTCGTTAGAACACGTCTAAAAAACAAGCAATAAATTATTTAAATCCGGTAAAATTAGACGTGGCCGCTAAACCCAAATTAAAAATAAAAAAAAAATACTTTAGGAGAAGGGATGGCCCGGAAAGTGTGCCACAGTGGAAAAAAAGTAAAAACTAAAATAAATAAAAGTAAAAATTAAGTAGAAAAACATTTTTTTGTTCAATAAATTATTTAAATCCGGTAAAATTAGACGTGGCCGCTAAACCCAAATGAAAAATAAAAAAATAAGATAACACTAAGCCTCGAAGAAAAGTGTGCGGTAAAGATACCCGTGCAATGGGGGAGTCATCTTTAGGAGAAGGGGTGGCCCGGAAAGTAGGGGCCACAGTGGAAAAAGAAAAACCCCAAAAATAAAATTCCACTAAAAAGTTTCAAGTGCAACACTTACCAAGGCATTTAAAAGTATATTAAGTAAAAATAAAATATATAAATAAATAATTAATTACAATTAATTAGAAAAAAACATGTTTTTTGCAAAACAATATTGCATTTTATAAATAATTAAAATTAAGTAGGAAAAACATTTTTTTTGCAAAACTTTTTTTTTGTAGTATGAATAACAGTCACGTATAATACAACAGGTAGGAACAAAGTGCTTAACCAACAAAACTAATTAAAAGTATTTAAACAATGAATTAATCTACTTTATTCCGAGTTCTCTATTACTTTAAAGCAGTGGTTCCCAACCTTTTTGTCTTGGTGACCCTCTTAAAATTTTTCGAAGATTCCGTGACCCACACTTATATTCTATCCTAAATGCAAAATTAGAAAGTTAGCACAAAAATGTTTTACTTGCATTTATTAACAAATCAGTGCGATCGTTGACCTTGTAGGTCTGCAGCTAAGCCTCCCCTTAACTATCTTTACCAATTCCAAGTCTTGACTGATTTCTGTTGTGTAATATACTAAGCTACTTCCCTTATAATAGAGTTCCAATTTGCAGCTATTGCACGTTTACAGTCAAGTGGTCATATAGTTTATGACATCACAGTGGACGCATACTGATGCAATAATATTGTGCTACAAAGCAATCCGAATGAAATGTCTCAATGGAAAATTATGCACAGGATAGAGCACATACTACGAGCGTACCGAAGCATCCAGTCCTATTGACAGTTACCCTTGTTCTTACATTAGCAACAGCTTCGCGACCCCCTTTAACATGCTTTGCGACCCCTTTGGGGGTCGCGACCCCCAGGTTGGGAACCACTGCTTTAAAGGGTTTATATAGAACACATGTTAGTACAAGAGGTATGCTTTAGGTTTGATTGGATACACCGGAAATGAGTTATCAACTGAGCTATAAAAACAGAAAAGTAATACGCAACCACAAATATTAACATTAAAACATTATTCTAAATAAATCAGAATTATGTTGCAATAAACTGAACATGCAGTTGAATAAAGTCAAAGTAAACGACTCATTAATCTTCTACAGTTCGATCCGTCGGCAATTGTTATCGTTCGGTCACAAACATCGCATTTTTCCGGAGTCAATTTCGAACCCAAGAGGAGCTGGTTGCCAAGACCGTGTTTTTGTATATACAGTAGGCGGGATCAGGCCATTTTGGTTATAATATCGGAATGGTTATAAAATCCAATATCGCGATAACCGCGCCTGAATCGACGCCGTAAGCCACATGAAGTCCAAATATGGTCAAATTCATTGTTTAACCGAAGTAACAGTGTGACGTTGACAGTAAACAAAGTAAAAGTACAAGTGACGGTAAAACCAAGTAATTTACAGTATGTAACAATATGTATGTCATAGCGATGTGACTGTTTCGTACACGCGGCATGCATGCGTACACGCGGCATACATGCGTACAGAAAACACGCGTGTTAATACTGTGCTGTATTAACCCAATAAAGTGTCAAAATTTAATTGAAAGGTGTATAATAATACTTGCAAGAATTGTATATATTTGGTTTACGTGTAAGGTGTGGTTTATCCTGTTACTGGGCCCCTATTGGTCTGAACTTCATCTCGATAAACTTCAGTGAGTATCGGTAGCCACGAAATAAATACCAACTGGAAGCCCGCTGAGTCGACGTTTGGCATTTCAAGTACTCCCCGTTCAAGTTGGATCGGTAACAGTTGACGTACCACCAGGCTCCATGATAGTCCACAGCACAATTTCCACCGCTGCGCCCATCGTTATCCATGTCCTTTGTTGTGAATTTTTTTCCGTTATGATGACTAAGCGAATCACCTGTAGATATGACGTATAAAAGGATTAGGAATTTAACAACTGTATTTCATTTATGTTGTTACCTGCGTCACCAGAGTAGCCGGAGACTGCCAAAGTATATTTTGCTTGGACGGAACCGATGGAAAAGGAGCTGTTTATAATGTTTCTATTATCAAACTGATTATAATTACACACTAAATACCTTACCTAAATTTTGCAAATTTGGTTACGTTTTCACAATCTTCCAATTCGACCCTTAATTCATAATCTCCGGTTTTGGTTAAAGCGTGAAGATTTTCATTTCCTACGTTTAGAAAAAGAGCAATAACTATTTTATCTGGAAAAATAATTAAATCAAAACAACACCCACCCAACCAGAATTCGTTTGAAAAGTTTCCAAACATTTCCTGATATTCCGCCCACGTTCGATAGAAGTTTTCAGAGCCATCAGTCCGACGCTGGAATACCTAAATAGTATGTTTTTCAGCCATACTTAAATGCTTGTTTTTTTTAAAAAAATCGTTAATGTCCTACCACTTCGCAGAAAATACTGGTTAAATAACATGTACCTTAAAGTATATGATTTATAATTATAAATCGATCTGCTTTATAAACAAATTGTTGCGGATACCCGACTGTGGGTACGAGTTAACGGCACCGAGCGGTTTTCCAGACAAGAATTATTATTATATCAGAAAAACACAAATTCTTATCCGATTACAAAACAATCATCAAAGCTTCACCGACCAGCCAACCGCCGCCATCAGTAGTTTGATCGCAGTAAACTTCCAAAGTTTGTTGATTCCTCGGGTTATATATGCGTTGAATTCCAGTTTCGGTTCGTCCAAACCGCAATGCTTCCTTGCAACTGGTCGGTGGTCCTTAACCAAGAAGTAATTTAGCAATAACAAGTATTGGAATCATTAAACTTTACATTGCGTCGTATATATTTAATGTAATTTTAGACTCTAGTTTGTTCGTTTAAATCACCAGTAATCACCAAAGCTTGCTCACCTGTATAAAGCATCCAATTCACAATCAGCATCGTGTTCCATCCTACATGCTCGTCCGTTCGCGCGAGTTCAAACAAAAAGCCGAAAAGAGATATTTTCACCAAGGTCACGTTAAAGTTGTGAGGAAGGTTTGGATCTTGGGGCCTTGCTGTTGCGTTGACGAAAATAGGGACATCATGCAAACACATGTTGTACTTAACAAACGCCTTTCGCTTTGCAAATTTTGAATCCGATTGCAACTCAGAGCTTCCTCCATAGGACATAGGCTGCTCTGTAAGGTTGGGGTGAACAAAACATTCCTGTTTAGTTAGAAAATAAAAGTTACCTGGGACAGCAAAGTTAAAACTGCAGAGGACGGTCAACAGCACAAAGAATTTCATAGTTGGAGGAAAGAAATATTGCACCAAACCTCAACGATAAAACGTGCACAACATTTGATAACTTCCTGTAAGTCTATACCTAGAAATGTAATAAACATGATATAATTAACTAAGAGTAATCATTCGGTATTTCGTTTTCGTGCTAAATATAGAGGAGATCTTTTTTATTTGGACATGTTGAAACAAAGTTCGAAGTAATACATACCGTCTTTCTTTGTACGAACTGAAACACCCCTTTACGACACGGTGTCCTACACATTTCTAGTAATTTTGTAACAATATGTGGTTGACATCTACAACGACTGTATACTAAACATAGTTTATGCGCGGGTTACATAAATACTTCTATATGGTGATCTTATAAACAATTTCATTGTGTCTAAGAACAATTTTCAATTTGAATTTTCCCTTTTACCATACATAGAAAATAAAATTACCCCCAGAGTTTGCCAATCAGCGAAACCCGAATTCTAAAAATATGAACTGAGTATAAGCGTTATATTTGACGCCAGACCGGCAAATAAAAATCGTTTTAGTCACAGTATACACATGCTTTTCATTTTAAAACGTTTTGAAAATTGATTCAGAAAGCGTTTTAACGATTAAATATAATTTTATGTTCGGGAGGGCGGATCTGTCGAGTAATGTAAATTAGTGATTTGCTGACTAACAATAAGACGATTTGGCAGTATGAACATAGGAAGAATATCAAATAAAACGCCTTCCATTTCGCGTTTATTGACGATACGGTTTTAAACATCTATCTACAATGCATGTAATAGTGAATTGTAATTGTATAGATTCGGTTATTTTTTCCAGGGCATTCTTGCTATTACGGGTTGGAAAACGGGACAAAGTAATACTCGCCGTCTTTATTAAACGAATTAAACGCCCCTTTTTGGCGCGATGTCGTATATACATTTCCAGTAATTTTGAAACAATATGTGGTTGACATCTACAACGACTGTACTAAACATTGTTTATGCGCAGGTCATATGAATACTTCTATAGGCTGATCTTGTAAACAATTTCGTTGTGTCAAAACAATTTTTAAGTTTCTCTTTAACCATATATTGAAGATAAAATTACTATATATTTTAACATACATGGTCCTTGTGTGTATGTTCTATTTTTCCCCGAGGAATTGATTCTAAATTCAAAATCCTAAAAAACTCAATTTATTTAATATTAACGATTTTAAAATAATCTGGAATTCCTCCAAAATATGAAATCTAGACTTATACAAACAGCTCGAGACTTAACTGATACAAAAATAAGTTTAATCCAAACAAAAAGCTTGCGAAAACATCATATTCACTTTAAAACTTTTCACAATACATTTAACCGGAGATATATAAACAAGACATCTCTTGTTTATATATCTCCGATTTAACAACTGCCTGTAAGACTTCACCCGGTAAAGTGTTAGACATGATATATTTAACTGAGGGTAACCATTTCGTCTTTAATTTTCGTTGGAAATATATGGATCTTCTAGTTATATGCGCTGAAACGTAATATTCATACGACGCGGCAGCTTATATTCTTCCAGTAATTTTGGAACAATATGCCTGTGGATATTTACAACTAGGCCTACTATTCTAAAAGTAGGTCATGCGCTCGTCATATCAAAACTTCCATATGCTGATAATTTTCTTGTGTCGAAGAATAATTTTCATCTAAAAAAAGAAACTATAAAACACTATCAAAACAGCCATTGTCAATAAAAATCGTAACAAAATTTCAAGAAGAACAAAATTGTTTCAAGAACCCCATACCAATCTCTAATCATTTTTTCGTTAAATTCACAAAAAAAACTTAACCCCACTTATAGATAAGTATAGTAATTAGTCTACTTTGTAATGCTTTATAAAATCACGCAGAAGTTTAATCGAATTAAAACTTTACGGGATATCAGCTACTATTAATTTGCTGTGTCCCGGCCATTTGGGTTCGATTTAGGGGAATTTATGAAAAAAACAGGTAATTAAATAGTAATAACGAATTTTCTCCATTTCCGACGTCGATATTTATGGGTTTCCTTTAAAAAAGGAACACATATTGTTTTTGTCCATTATAATCTAGAGATCATAGCGCCCAACCTAATTTCCTAAATTTTAAGTAATTATGTATGATGATAACCAAAGATGTTAAAAATGTAATCAATTTTGTAATTACTCTAAAAAATTATCAAAATTTTACAAGTTTATATTATTCTTAAACGCATGATAGAGGTGTCTTATTGTCCGTCAGAGATCGTTCAGGAGTATATGCATCGAAAACCCTTTTTAATGTGGTAGCTAACATGACGTAAATGTGTTAAAACCCACAATTTAGGGTTTTACATAGGGGAATTCCCTAGACTCTTACTAACTAGCTTTTTGTCGGCATTTTGTTATAGTTCGACAGAGTTCTTGAAGTTTCAATGCCTGTCATAAATATGATTTAGAGACAAATCTTAATTTTAAGGATATAATTTTTTTTAAAGGTTCTTGGGTAATTTTTTACTTTCTTCTATATGGTAAAATAGTTGCTAAAGCTTTACCACTCTACCAAATCACCAAATCTGATCGAAATTGGAGCATACTGTTAAGCTCTATGGTGAAAAAATGTAAATTCCTGAAAAAAGGTCCAACATAGTTAATTTCGACATCGTGGAATCCCCTTAGAATTATCAACACAATTTTATTTTTCTATACCTCTAGAATATGTTATCTGACAACTCTTGAGGTTTCTATCCGATTCGACCCTTATTCTTGGAGATGTCGGGGTGACATGACATGTACCCTTAGATTTTATTTCCAAACATATAGATTTTAGTCTATTCCATGTTGTCTATCAAATTTTCATTACAATTCCATTATTCCTTCTGCTAGATGTCCAGGCAACATGCGAAACAGTGTGTCATTTTTTCGCAAGGAACCCATAACTAAACATGGTGAACCAGTTTGGTTTGTTAACTTAGTTATTCATTCATTTCTGCTTAGGATAAGATATTTATGTTTAACTTCGTGAATAAAAAAACCAATGGGGTTAACACACGGGCAATCGTCAAATCACCTCGCGCCCACCGTCGGGTTACCGGGATTGCCTTAATCTTTATTTCAAACAATAGCCCACCATAGTATCGCACAGTCATATCCATAAGTAATCCAATAAAATCAAACTGGCTGATTGACAGAGTTTCAGATTCAGTGACTTATAAGATGTGGTTACAATATGGATCTATGGCCTAGAATTTGCCCTCGACTCGTATACTCCAGATAACAAAGAAAATGAATATGACCCCAACGTTTATTCTACATCCGATTAAACTAAATCAATTCACAAACGTGACGTAACGAAGATGGCAGTAACTATTGGAAGTGCGACTAAACGTGTCTTGTTCGTCCAATAAAGATTAAAATGTTGGAAGTAGGGTGATTGGCCCGGGTAATTAATGCAAAAAATGGGGATATATGTTTAGGGTAAAATGATAAAACTTTTTCAGCTTGTGGATAAATGAATATATGGCAATCACATTGTTTGCGGAGTAAAGATGTTTGTATAAATATCAGGACATAGACTATTGCAGTAAAATAATACCAAAGTTGTGTAATTAGAGCATTTAGGGCAATACATTTAGTTAATTAACATTCACCGATTGCACTGAACAGTATTTTCACTTCTAGTCGTGAGGTGTGTTTGTACAATATTGATTGAGTAGCATGAAATGGTGTGACAAAGATTTACAAATATATATATTAATACAGATCCAGACATCACAAAATACCAGGAAATTAATACAGACAATCATTAAGGCACTAACAGCTAGTAATACAACCTACACCATATACACTGTTGGTTATTGCACATGATACTTGGATCAACATTAAACGACGTCGTATTGCGACTTGATATTTCGCATCAGGAGACAGGAGAAAATGAATCCGATGATCTAAAAAAAGAACATTGATTTGTGAAGAAGAAACTCTTTAGTCTATTTGAATGTTGATTAAAACGTTTAAATCATCCAAGTAAAGAATTTATAAACTTATATGTTATCAAATCAAGTTGCTAGTTATACGAGCTGTATTATACAACCATTATGTGTAAATCAGTACAGGAAGAAATGTTTGTGGGAGTTTTGTGCAATGCCAACGCATTTCCTTATTTCATGGAAGGATATGCAGTCTTAGGAAAGGATTTGTTTTCCATATCCACAGCGGTTAGTACAGAATGGTATAAAATAGTTTATAAAAAAATAAAGTAATATGGTTTGTGTGATTATATTCATCTTTAGGGAAATTGTACTAGTTCTTTAACATGCCATTGCTTACTGCTTCATGCAGTTAGATATGCCAATATTAGTGCTTTATGTGCTATTTATATGTTTATACTGTTAATCAATTTGTGTGGTTTTGGTTTGATTTCACAGTCTTTATGTTAGATAAATATACAAAAAACTTTAAATGTATACAAACCCCTTCTAATGAATGACGCATGAAATAAGGACAAAAAACGCAACATTCAGAAATAAATTAGTCATCTGACGGGTTTAAACACAGGATATCGTAACTAGGCAACAATTTGTAAAGATACACAATATAAAGAAGGTAAACACAGAATTAAACTGTATAATTGCGATTCACAATAATTAAATTGCCCTAGTCGGATATAAGCATTTGCGACACAGTCGAAAACTGAAATAAAAAAAATTTTGTATGTGCTTATGTAATAGGGATGGTTAGGGGAGCCAATAAAACAACTCATCTGAACACTTGCTTAAAAAAAACTGCATATTTTCAATGTATTTAAACTTCAACAGAAAGCTAAAAAAAGAATTGTGGAAAATTACCTGAATGAAGATTACAGCAAGACCAATTCCACCAACTGTCAAGATATTCTTCTTGAAAGCTGTTTCAATAGTTCCCACACAACCCTGGGAAAAAAGGGTTTAAACAATAAGGACAGGATGGGTATAATCATGCTTAAGCACCGGTGTTGGGTATAATGTATATGACACTGATATGGTAGCTTATTAGCTCTGTTTGTTCCATTGATTACAGTGGAAAGATTTATACTGTTTTTGTTCAAATTCATAAATCGACTAGGTTCAGTTCAGGAAATGCCTGCCAAGTATCGTGCAACGTTGCGCAACCGAATAACTTGTGGCTGGTTTCCACCCCACCACCTTTCGGCTGGCAATTTGACTTGCTAACATATAAGCTAACTGGTCTGTAATTTATTGCAGATGTTTTATTACTATCCAAAGCAGTGTTAAATCGTATTAAGTGATTGACAGACATTGCTTTATTAGTTGGTGGATTACACTGACTTATACATGGGTTGGCAACTATTATACAGGGGTTGGTAGGATCAATAAGAAAAGTTTTTGCATTAGTTTTAAAAAAATTAACATAAAAATCATGATGTTTAAATATTTACTAATGTTCCAAAAGGAAACTGTACCATTGTTGTAATTTTGTATTTTAGTATTATTTTTAACACCAAATGCATAGTGTCTCAGGTGAAAAACCAAAGAGGTATAAAATATCAGCAAAGGAGAAAAAATACAAAAATAAGAATATCACAACTTACATTTTTGTGGATCACTCTGTTTGCTTTAAGGCCACAAAACTGAACCATTTTAACACAACAACTGTCTGGGACGAAGAAAGACGCTGTGGATGAAATGAATTAAAGTTAAGCTCAGCAAAACTAGCAAATTATCACTGTAAATAGGAAACGCAATAGCCGTTATCACGTGTGTTATCTTTATATTACCTCGCGCCTTCCGAGTTACTGGAGCTATTGCAGTGTGCTGCATATGAACGTTTCTTTAATTTGGTAGAACCCATTAATCCTTTGGGTTCAGGCAATGTTTGTTAAGTGCCTTGCCCAAGGACACAACAGACTAGGTAGTGACTAGTTTAAAATGCGACGCACAAACACACCAAACTAAGCGGTCGGACATAAACCAAATGTACAGAACACTTCAATATTTCATATTTTCATGCAACCCGACTGGGCATTGAAGAATCTGACAATTTCCCATGTTGTCAAACAACTGTAATGGACACAAACATAAATCAAACTGTCCATCCAATTCTAATCAATCAATTTCGACAACACAGCAAAGACCCGACATTAATTAATGACTTTATGCCATTTGCTCAGCAAAAAAGTGTTAAAGATGATATAATACAAAATACCACAAGCAAAATGTTACTTTATAAACAAGCTACAAATTTCAAATTAATATGGTAAAGTGCAATCTAACTTACATGAAGAAAAATATATAAAAGTTTTAGGTAAGAAGCGATGGTACAATAATATAATTTTTTTAATTGATATTGAAAGAAGCAAATATACCTGGCCCAGAAATGTTGTTTTTAATTAACGTTTGATTCGCTTCGGCTTGGAATGCCGTGCTAGATGCCCAGTCAGAGGAGTTTATTGAACCGCAGCAGTGGAACTGTGACATTGTAGCAAGTTATGGTCGATACTCCACTCACTACACTGGGATGAACTTTATAGCACTAACACATTCGCTCAGCTGCATGCTTAGTGCACACACACGCACACACATGCACATTACTGCTATGTGCATATTGTACCTCGAGATGCACAACAATCGACATATAGCAAATGCACAGGATTTATAATAAACATACATATGTATGTTTTTTTAAATTTCGTACTACAATTTTCTCTGAATCATAATCAATATAAATACATACAATTTTTAATATGATAGCAATGGTAAGCCATAGGTTTTTAACACACCATTACTATCATATTAATTTTCACTTGTCCTTAACTTCACAACTACATATTTACAGTAAAAAAAATTCAAGCATTTGGTGAGACAAAATTCACCAACCAAAGTAAAAAAAAAATCCAAGTCCTACCATGTGTGAATGTGATGTAAACCTTAAGAAATTTAACAAAATAACCTTTACACCAAATACTACTCTGACACCTGCACAAGAGTTTTACTTCTAGAAATTGTTTTATATTATTTACCCTAGAACTTTGTTGTTACGCCAAATAATTATAAGCAGTCAAGAGTAAACTTAACATACACTACGAGAAAGTAAAGAATATGTTATAATGTTTGACTGGTTTGTTTAATTGCGGACAACTATTCAACTTTGTAGGTTTAATATTCAACTTGGTATGGGCATTTACATTCCTAATCGGTCTTTTGGGAATCATCAAATTATTGCAAAGTTGTGCGCTTTCTTCTTATGATATTAAAGCTGCGTCAAGTGACTTAAAATACCAGATCAATATCTATAAAATTAGACTATAAATCCATATTGTAAATATCACGGTTTGATGAATTAGGCAATGTCCGTTAGAATCTATTTCTTTAGGTAGCATTCGTAGGACAAAAAAAAACTATGTAGCTGATAAGCAAATAATAATTTATAATAATATGATAAAAAATTCTGGACTGGTAGTCATGTTATGCTTGCATTTTGTGGAAATTTAATTTTGCCTTTAAAATAAGTATACGTAAAATATAAGACTAGTATCTCCACAAAAGTCGTTACTTGTAGAAAATATTCTCATCTGTAAAAAATTGACTAAAATTGATAAAACTTACAGTTTTCTGGAC
>CH000572.1:96111-118295 GCA_000149265.1 Ciona savignyi | reverse complement strand
ATTCAATTTTGAGTTTGAATTGTAGCTTTTTTTCACTCAACTAAAAACCGATTGAAACAGGTTAATAGAAAGTAAAATGATTCTCTACTTTTGAGATGTTTTAGTTAAAATACAATTTTTGATCAATAATGATCCTGACCACATTGGTAATAGCTTCCAAGGCACATATTTATACCACAAATATGTCATCTATCCATACATAATGCTCTATGGCATTGAAAGAAGTTTATCAAAATTTGGTTGCATTTGTAATTTCTGTTACTGCAATTATTTGTGCAGGAAATGGTGTAAAACAACCAACACGGCAGATTCTTTTTGTAGGATTATTTACTCTGTAATCGCCTAAACGATAGCGCCAGGCACACCCACCTTCCCTCGCAGAACATATGCAGAAATAGTCGCAGCAATTTCCAGGATGAAAATAAAAGCCATCAAGATTGCAAACTGTGGATTAACTTGGGTTTAAAACAAAATTTGAATTAACCAAGCATAACAGCACCAGTTGAAAGAAAACACTTTTTTCGTGGAATAGATTTGTTTAACAAAGAATACACAATAAGTTCGATTGTTTATTGTTGTTTTTTTTAGACTAAAATTGCAAGCAGCCAATGTAATGAGCAAAATTTATGCTTCTAATTATTCGAAGATGTAGAATTGTAACTGAAGTTTTGTTTTTAGATGAGCATTGCTGTGCAATAGTACCGGTACTGAAACTCAGAAAATGTTGGCCATGGTGACATATAATAATATCATGGGATGCTTAGTTGCCACAAAATTGTAAATAGACTGTGTAATTGTACAAACCGTTTTCTCATGTTGACCTAGATCTAACCATTGGAAAGTAAATGTACGAATTAAAAGAAATACATCCGTCTTATCTCTTATATGCAACATTGTTTAAGTCTCCGTATCCCAATTTCTCATCCAACAAAATTCACATAACGTCCCGCATTTCCACATCCTCAGAGAAAGGCAAGATCAGTTTATACTTACAGTGCTAACCATGCAGTAGTTCTCCTTGTATGCTCCACAGCACCCGAAGAAGGCTGGAAACATGAAAAATATTAAAAATCGTGCTTTTCTGACTCAATTACCTCATGCATACGATTTATATAATCTCCATCCACCTGGATGAACAACAGCACGTATTTATTTTATGACTTGGCGCACTCAAATTACGACAATAACAACAAAGAATAAACCGGAATTCCGTCATTATAAATTGCGTGATATGCACCAAATAGCAGAAAGTGAAACTTGCAACGCAATAAACTCCAATGCTTAAATTACAGAGTAAAATGCACAAATGTTGTTTTATTGCGCAATTCAATTTCCTACTCTAAATGTTAGACTAATTATTACATAAGCAGGATTTGCCAGGCCTTAAATTTTGGAAATAAATATAGGAGTACAAAAATTTTACATCATCACATAATTTGTGTAATCTTAATTTTTAGACCATATGTTTAAAACGTTTAACACACCATTTTAACAGCCATAGCTTGTTCCTACTTATAATGCTTCCATGTAGACCGAAGATTAATATGTAAATTAATAATTCAAATTTCAACAGAATATAATATTCATATTACAGGAAAAAGAACTCGAACAAACTAGGATCACAGGAGAAATTAAAATCCTACGAATATGTCAAACAGTAGGAAATTGGTTCGTGGAATGGTTATTCTAACTCCATGGCGTGAATCGTTAACTTAGCTGTCTTTAAGGTTGGTGCAAAATTATGGTTGTATGCAAAAAAAGTAAAATAATAGATGTTTAAAATTATTGTTTAAATTGGATTTCCAAAATATTGAATTTATATTTTGTGTCGCATACACATGCTGTTTGTGAAATTTACTGAAACAATCTCTGCGAAAACGGAAGGATATATTATATTCAAAGGCCATTCTTTATATCGCTTACCAAGAAACAATGGTCCATTGTTTTAAAAGAGAGCAATATGGGAATCCCGTTTGTGGGAAACGTAGTCTATAATATGCTCATGATAAGGTATATAATGTTCGTATATATAAAACAAATAATGGGAAAAGTTTAAATAGCATTTTGAAAACTTTAAATTTAATTTTTCTAAAATATATAAAATAAGAAAATACACATCCAATCATTTTCGAAAAACAATCTAATAAATGAGTGATGTTTAAAATTTGTGAAAATTTTGACTAATATTTATTACTCAATTTTAAAGATTTTTCTTACAAAAAACTGCTCAACTTACAAACAAAGAAAATAAAGACGCCGATGCAGATTAGCAGTACTGGGGCAGCCGATATCGCACTGCCAGTCAACTGAACCAAGCTTCTATACTTGATCTCAACAGCAGCACCCACCCCAATCAATGCCATTGCCAATATCTGGAATGCAATTATATGAAATCAAGCCAATTAAAAGATGATTTTCGACGTGAACCAAGTTCTTTAAAATATTTTAGTTGCAACTTGGTCAGATGTTTAAACTGAATAGGTGTTTTGTTTATTTGATAAGATTTTTTACATAATGCACTTGAAAAAATATTTAACGGTATTTGTACAAATTGGAACAGTTTAAAGAATCCAAAATACTGAACTTCCTGTAAACCTATTGCAGACTTACAGGTACTTCATACAGGAAACCAAACAAGTTAAGACTGAAGTTTATTCATAATTAATTGGATTACCACATTATATTAAGTAATTAATATATTTAATAAACAATGCCATTATAATTAAAGTGCTTTATTTAATTAATATTGTACTACACATTTTATAAATTAATTATAACATGTGTGTGTTCAATTTTCATGCATGTTGAAAACATTTATTTAATAATACTAATTATTATATCAATTTTGCTTTAATGAATGTATCACCAACCATTTGAACGTCAAACTTTTTATATAATTTGTATACCTAAATTGATTATATGCATGCATAATTATCATAATTACACTTACAAAGAAAACAAGATTAAAGGCAAAAAGACAGTATTTGACAAATTTCATTCCACAATTCATGTTGATTGGTTCGTATACAAAGAATTAACGAGTATAAAAGTGTAAAATCTGGAATTAAAATTAAACATAATTTTTCTGGCTTCACAAAAAAGCAATTTTGTTAAAAAATCTAAAACTAACCACACAAAAAAAACCTTACTAAACTAATCAAACTTAATATATAACACTTCTTATATAAGAGTTTGTTCCGTTACGTTTTGATTAACACACGTCTGACTACCTCTTACCGATAATTTTGTTAAAACGAACTACCACACTTTTCTTTTTATAGCTCTCCTTAAAAATAAAAACACTTTTCTGTTCGTAAAATTTCTGCTATTAGAAATCTGCTGTAAAGTTGTCATCGTTAAGAAAGTGCCGTATAATAAAGAACGATCTTCAAGACACAGCTGAAAACGTAATTGCAAACTTGTTCGGCGAGTCCGTAGTGAAGTGACGCTATTCTCTTACGACGTTACAATATAAACTATGACCTCATAAAGTGTGATCGGTCTCACCGCGTGAAACATAGACAACAAATAAATTTAAATATTTAATAAAAAAAGGTTTAATTGTTAATCAGTTAAACATGGATAAACATGAACGGCTCTATGGTCCACGCGATTTAAGAACGCTAACCATCCCATTTCGCGTTCGAAACTTTGGTTCAGTAAAAATATTTATTGAAAATTGCCACATTGCGTTTTTTTGTGGACATTTCTTTTGTTTTAACCCATTAATACTTCATAAAATATAACCATATAAAACGGGCTGCCACTCAAATTCCTACCATAAAAAGGCTTGGTTTCCTCACAAATTAAAATTTAAGTTGGGATTTACAATCTAAACCGACTACTCTTTAAGAGTTTGCATAATTATTTGAATCGACATCGTTTCATATATTTGGTACTTTTTATCGACAAAACATGTATAGAAAATACACAGCCAATTTGTCTTTTTCTCAAAGCTCTGCTATATTATTATAAACCTTACAAGCTAAACAAGAAACATTATGGCGCAAAGCTTATAGTTCATGCTCTAAGCAACTATGTTTAGTTTAGGGTTCCCGCTAGTATTTCTTGGAAAAACAATAATTTACATACAATGACTAATATACCACCAACCGTCAGATCCGCCCGCGAAAAAATGCAAAGCGGTACAGTCGTTTATTAAAGTGCCTCATCTCGAGCACTGGTCCGACCTATTAGTCTGGTGGGTTAGCAACGCCTTTCAGCCGAAGGGTTATAGACTCAAAGCCGGTCGCTATAGGTAGTCGTTTTTTTCTTGAGCAGGGCACTTAACATACATTGCCTTAACTCAATTAAATGATAGGTTCTGCCAAATTAATGTAACATCTGAATCACACACAACACAATAGCCCCGGTAACCCGGCAATAGGCACGATATGATTTAACGATTGGCCGTGTGTTAACGCCCCTGCATTTTCTTTTTTAGAAGTATAAACATAATTGTTCTACCCTATCCCCTAACGCTTTCTAGGTTTTCCATTCCCGGGGATATACCTATCACATTCTTGATCCCAGTGTAAACAAAACCATTGTGACCGTCGCTCTTTTCACGTGAACCGAGGCCTAAGCACGTTTCACGTTTCTCAATACGTCATAATTATCCATATAAAACCAATGAAGCGTAAACAACAACATTCTCAGTCAAGCCTGGACGATAAGATTCGATTAAATCTTCCAAATTTACACATTTTTTCGACAACAAAGTCATTGCAACAGCTGGCAATCAACGATATAGTTAAATAAAAATGCAAATAATTTGTAGTCTCTCTGCCAAATGCAACGAAATTTTAAAATTCCAAATTAATCCTCGTCATGTAAGGACCACCCACCGGATTGACAGGACATTATTTAATCCTTCCATTATAATCCGCATACTGACCTGAGCGATTTGCCCTGTTTACCAAAACGCCGTTTCAAACAACAGAATTACAACGCGTCAAAGAAACATCTTTCATGTTTAAATTGTTTATATAATCAGTGCTTTCAAGCGCAACTAGCATTCGTGGATTACCAAGTCAATACAACGTACGTTAACGGTGATTGTGACGTCATACTGGGTCCATTACTTCCATGTGTTTGCGGTGGACCACTGATAAGTGACGGAAATTGCACGCATGAGCGGGTTACGTTTTTTTACAGCCGCCCAAAACCGACGTTGCTTAGCGGTGGTCGACTTGAAGCGAGCACGAGCAAGTCTGTCGTTGCCCGCGAACGAGAAACCATTAACTCTGTCTATGTAGCGCGCCAGACTTTTAGATTTGTAATTTTTTAAACTTAAAAATCATTAATAATTAGGAAATAATTATGAAAAAATGCAAGAAAAACTAAAGAGTTGTAGTATAATAACTATAACCCATATTAAATATACCGTATACAACCCGTATTAATAATTAAAAATGCAAGAAATCGAGTTAGAGTATAATATCTATAATCCGTCTGTCTAAACAAACATAATAGGGAGTTTTCAGCCCTCACTACAATTCCAAGGTTTATTATTTGTTAAGGCAACTAAAGTTTAGCTTTGCATCGAACGTCCACAGTTTCAGCAAAAGAAGAAGAATATACTTTGAGCCAAAGCTATGCAAAATGCTAAAAAAATAACTTAAATATATTAAAATTAATTTTATTCGACTGCAATGAAGATTACATAGTCACGTTGCCACCGCCCCTGTGCGATTTGTGCTTCATAACTGCCCTCCTACCGAGGCACGACACTATTAGGTAAAAATAAAGATATTAACCTTTCTAAGATGCCCAGACGTATACAAGTAAACTTGTTAATTTTTTTAAAAATGTATTAGCTTCTTTTTTGGCTCTTCGTTTTCTCGCAGGATCAGCCTGAAGAGTAGGCTATTCTTAAAGAAACATGAAAATACGACAAAACGACAGTCGTTGCAGATGATTGTTAATCCATGGAAAAGTCAGACAAAAATATATTTGACAGGTACACCGGTGACAGTAAAGTAGGTTGCTTTTAAAGCATGACAGTCAGATGTATTTTAGCAAGTGTTGGTAAGTGGATCAGGTCCTGTCAGAAATATTGTTCGCAGCAAGCTCAGGCGGCGCAAAAGGTCGATTAAAGCAAAACTTTTAATTGGGTTTTAAAACTGAGTTGAGTCAGACTACCAAGAACCCGATCTTGTGCTTAGTGACCTTAGTCGTTGCGTTCAAGTAAGCTTAAACATACATTAAGATTTCGGCATGGACTTAACTCCTCATTCCAAACATAAAAAAAACGATTTCAAAACCTTCGATCATGGGTCCAAGATTTTTTAACTGCTTTATAAAAAGTAAAGTGAATAAATTCTTGTTAGCTTTTTTGAAATAATATGTGTTCAATTTAAGCGATTTTTACGTAAACACCAGGTTTGACAGAAAAAAATATTGCTGTTGGTTCCAATCCAGTTTCGATTTTCCGTTCAAGTATTTAGATGTTTTTTACTTTAGCGACAACTCGACAGAGGCGTTTGGTTAAGTTCGCCAATACTCCCCATTTACACAGAGTTCATATAAAGATAGAGCTATCTTCTAGTTCAATGGTCTTAAGTTTTATTATGGAAGGAAATCAGTATTCACGGGAGTTAAAGTTGCAAGCGGGCCAGCAAGGTTAACTAAAAGACCCATCAACGATAAAAGTGAAAATCAACCTTAGCATTTGAACAAATAAGGTTATGACCCTTGAACACTGAAGAGTAGGTTTACCCTTGATAGGCGATCCACACGATCTGAACTTATATGGCACTTGACACTACGCTACCAGGATATGTTATAAAGTCCTCAACTTTTTGCGCATTAGACTATACAGCCGAACAGCATTATTAAGTTTACCTCTGCGTCGGAAGGTTAAACTGTAGAAATACGGAAATTAAACTTAAAGGAAGATAAAAATTCTTACCAAACCATATAACCATAAGAGTACTTTTAACCCTAATGTCGTCAGAGTGGTTAAGCACAAGCAATATAGCACACCCTTAATATTTTATTATAACAATGTTTTATTAAACTGCGATGTGTAGTTTTGTTGCCTTTCCTTTTTTGTCATTTTTATTATTATTTTATAGTGACAGTTGTTAGGAATAAGTATATACATTTTCGTATTTTCGTCATTAAATATTTTCGCATTTCAATATTGCAGCGTGTGTATTTTCCTTGACTGTTTTTATTTTATAATTCCAAGACGTGCTATATATCAACTGTCATTTTGCCGGGTTTGCTCTCCTTGGTATATTTTAAGTGCGCCTTTTTTAACTATCATTTTACAAAAAAATAAACTAAACTATAACTGATTTTCAAGAAAAATGTCGTAACATGCCCGGTGACCTTACATAGGCTAATATTTATGGGAGTTTTGTACTTTCAGTATATCGTATCTTACAATTGCGAAACAAATGGTTTCTGCGTCTTACACACAATTACCGGTACCTTAGCAGGTAATGTCGCCACGAAATAATTTTATTTTAACATTCGCAGGTTTAAAGGGCTGATAATATACATGTCAATAGGGCGTGTTGCGAAATTTTTAAATTAGGAAAACAAAGGAAAGATCGGAAATTGCACATCAATTGTTACGTCATAAAAGCATCATAATCAAACGCGGCGCTCGGGGCGATTAGAAATATGACTGTTCCTGATCGGATTTCAAGAAAACCAAGGTAAACACCTCATTTTGTTATTTGCTCAATTGCACCATAGACAACCCATTATCTTAACCTATAATTTCTATTATTTGTAACCAATTGGGGTTGCCTTTGAAGTCTACTTTAACAATTTTGTAATCGAACTGAAGAGAACCGATTTAGACAAGCATTGAAGGCGCATAGGGTTTTAAAGTATTTTTGTCGAGCTACGTTTCGAGTCTTCGAAACCGCTTTTTTTATATAATCCTGTTCAAATCGGTCGCAATAACCATTCGGTTACAGTGTTACACGAACGAACGTTCACACACAAAATGTATGTATACCCAAGATCGTCATTAGAACCGTTTTTGTATTAATTTTAGTATATGTATCGGTCGCGTTACCTATTCGTTCCCACCACCGTACTTATAAAATATTGAGCGAATCACGCAATCACCCTAATAAAACCGTTTATTTCTATACATACTGTCGCGCTCGGCACCAAATTTAAAATCCGTTCTTAACTTTACGTGCTACATATATTATGTTTTTTCTCGGATCAACTGTAATAAGATAGAACCACGTCACTGATACAACACAGAGACACAACATCATGGGATTTTAATGTTTCACAACGCTGTTACCACAAAGAATTGTCAGATTAGCATGTGACCACCATCGGGTTAAAGGGGTACTTTCCCCACGTTACATTTTTTTAAATAGTTCCTATAAATTCACTAAACCAAGGCAGCGATATATTAGCGCCTTAGCCAAGGACAAAACCGGATGTTTTATCTTGGGTGGGCATCAAATCTACTTTCACAAAATAATTATTTTTATGAAACCTCAAATATTATTTTTTGTTGCAGAAGACTCAGAAGCAATCGGTTGCTTAGCAACAGAGAATCGGGACAGCAGGTGATTGAATACTATTAGTTAAAGATCACTTTTAAACTACGAACTATACTTTTTATAGACCTCAAGTAAAGTAAACTGGGCTACTATGTAAAATAGGTAAATTACCTTGCAACAGATAACAAAAATCATCTCTTTTTGTTTTAATTTTTTTAAGTAATCATACACAAATTGTTGGTAATGGGATTTTCACATATGCGGGTCGAGAAAGGGTGATCAGAAAAGTGTGCTCGGTGACACTCGGCTCAGAGGCATCGTAGCCCCAATGACAGCACAAAAAAACATGCAAAAGTAAAATCGGTGTAACACAGTCATGTGTTGGAGAAGCTAATATAGAGTGTTAATTTTTTTGTTGATCTATTTCGTCAGACCGGGAAAAGATGATTGCGATTCAGACTACACCGATTATCACCAAAAATTATGACTAACACCCACAAATTGACCCATATTATTAGCATGATTTTTAAATTAAGAACGTAATTTATTTAAATTCCCAATATAATTCCCATGATTATTGGAAAAGCTAATATAGTGATAATCAGCGAACACTTAAATAAAAAGTGGAAATATGCAAACCTTCTTTCCCACTTTTTGTATATAATTCTATATGAATTGGCCTCGCTCAAGCCATTTGGCTAGGATCATTAATTTGGGTAGGATCATTATTAATTTTTTTTTTAGTATATACGGGGCTAAGTTTTTAACCCACTATAGACTTATCACTAAGACCGTTTCTATAGAAAATTAGGCGTATAAATATTTAAAAATATTTTAAAATTAACCATCCGGCTACGTGACCATTCAATTCCATTACATTTTTTTCGGGCCAAGTTTCAAACCCATGATCGTCCGTAAGTACGTTTTTGTATAATATAGGTGTGTGTAGTGATAGGTTAGAGATTTGGCCACACGACCATTTAAATTCTCTAACATAATTGCAGGATCAAACGGAAGACTCTAGAGTGCAACCTAGTGGTACGTATTATATTTAATAAAAGTAACCCACACATCAGCCATCTTGGTTACTGCAAAGAATATTCTCTGCAGCGATTTTATGCTTGTTAAGAATCTGATCGATTACGTTATTAGGTAAGAGCGTCTACGGGCATCCAATAGATTGTGGGTTCAAAACCAGTCACCGTTTATTTGGTTGTGTCCTTGGACAAGGTACTATGCAGACATCGCCTTAACCAAGTGGTGGTTTAAAGGAAAATATGGGTGATTAATTATGTGCAATACACTGCTTCGGCACCCTACGAAGGGCGCGAAGTAATCTGATCAATGCCCTCTAATATTTCCTCACCAAAAACACTTTTTGTGGCCGCTAGTTGGCGCACATTATCAAAATTTAACTTTCAGATGCCCCGAGACATCAGAATGCATCTAATACAACCTTCCAATATGTAGCGTAAGTACAATATGATGCATGCCCTTTTCTAAGTAAGAAATGTTACTAAAACTTAACAAACGAGATAAACACTTAATGGGTTTAGACAATTTCTAATATGTTTTTGGGGGTAAAACAAGGGCCGCGGTTTAAAAAACTATCTAAACTTATTGACACTGTTCACTAGACCGATACTCATGTAGTTTGCTGCAAATATGCTAATTTACGGTTAAACGATTTCTACCCGGTAAAAAGTAAAACAGACAGCTTGTTTACCCACCAAGCAAATGCTATTTTGCTAAATTGCAGCGAAAATGGGGAATTTTACTTTTATTTACTTCTCTGCATCATGTGTATATAGCAAACTTGCTGCGTATAGCAAACAATTACAAGAACTGTTTATCTCAATACTTGAAGTGGGTTAGAAATCCCCGTTGACAGCTTACGGGGATTTTACAAATCCTTTCTCTTTTGGTAGATTTCTTTTTAAGTATGCGTACTCGTAGGTTATATTGTAAAGTGACTTTGACCTTCAGTAGATAAACAGTATCTCGGCCTATATTAGCGTTTTATATTGCTCCGATCCAGAGATTTCGTCCAAATTAAACGTACTGTTTGATTCAAACACTTTAACAGCTCCATTGAAATTATTGTGGGTATAGGATATATTACTGTGTAATGGTCAAACCGCTGTGCATTACTCCAACCCCACGGCATCTAATATGTGTTCAAAATTAAGGGTCAGGATGATTTGAATAAAGCAACAGGTAATAATGATAAATTGCCCAGGAATACACAAAGCGCATTAAACTTCCAGAACTAGCTCACGTATTGAAGCTTTGTTAATATTACCCCAGTTTTGCCATATTCAGGAACCCCTTTGATCCAAGAGGTTAAAAACACCATAGAAATCTGGTAAAATGCAAATATTGTACAAACATACAGTGGCTATTGCTCTGTAACGGAACTTTATAACTATTTGCTCGAGTTGTTGATCATCGGGTACCTGATGCTTTCTCAATATACGACTGATAGCCATGTGCGAAAGCTATTTGTGTGTCAACCTGGCCAAATTATAACAACTCTTCCGATAAACAGGATCATGCATATCTAACCCTGTAAGCCAACATTCATCATAGTTTCAATCCTATTTGATATCCCATCTAAAAATTGGCAGGCAAAAAAGATTACACAGCAGGGGCGGATTAAGGTTGTACGAGGCCCCTGGCTGAAATTTCGACAGGGGCCCTATCGATATATAGCATAAATATAAAATTAACGTTAATAGGCTGAAAACACGACCTGAACCAACTGAACATTTTGTGTTATTGAAACAAAGCATCAGATAACATCAATCATTAATACAATACTATCAAAAATTACAATGAAATTCACATATACAACGAACGAATATACAAATTCATCAAGCTAATAAGCATTCATCCTACGAATAATGTGTTAGATCGATTTTTTGCGAGCTTTTCTGAGGGCGAAGTCGCGGATCAAATCAGTGAAGGAAAGTGAGTCAACAACATCATTTTCGATGCTCATAAGTGAGAGAAAATTGAGTCGCTCTTGACCCATGGAATTCCTCGCCTCATTTTTTATTCTTTTCAATTTCGAAAAGGATCGCTCTCCACAGCAGTTGGATGGTGCCATGCACAGATAAATGCGAAGTGCGATGTGAACGTTTGGAAAGATGTGGCTACACATATTTTCATTCAACAGCAAAAGCATTTCTATCTCTGTACTTGAGTTCCGTGATTTTTTCTTCTCTTGACCACTAACGGTTTTGTAAAATTCAGAAAAATGAATCATTTCCGATGGGAAGCAGTCTTCAATATCATTTACATATGTTTCCATTAACTGAGATTGCTGCATGACGAATGTCGTCTTTACTCAGCTCACATATGTTTGCATGCTTACTAATATGTTCAGCTAGAAACGTGTCGTACTCACTCAGAAGCTCAAGTATGCCTAGATAATTACCATTGTTGGATGAACCTATTAGTTCATTCTTGCCACGAAACGCGAGGCCACGGACACAGAGAAATTTCACAACACTGACTAGCCTCCGAAGAAGTTCTTGCCAATACTGGACTTCGCCTTCATACTGCTGCACCGGATCGCTGTCTATCTGACTGGATGACTTTCGAGCACATAAAGCTGCCATGGCATCAAGGTGCTGTTTAGAATTTTCATGATTCATAAGTATTTCATGAGCATGTTTCCAATTATTTAATCCACTGGTCAGCTTACTCACTGTACTTGACATTAGCTTGCATACAAAACAATAAACTCGTCCACTTGTTTTAGAATAGCATAACCAAGTTCTATCAAACTGTTCTCCTGTTCTTGCATGAACGCACTGAAACAAAGCTATACTACAGTATCGGCGTTGTGATTATTTCTCCAACTGTACCACTGATTCTTTAAAACCATGATTTTTATGCTGACATGAAGATGAACCACGCTGTATCCAGTAATTTCTCAAGTTTTCAGAAATTTTTTGTGGCCAAAAGTTAAGATCATCACTAATAACATCATCCATTACACTTTTAGGTTCAGAACAAGCATTAACATCCTTATCCAATACATGCATAGAAGATCCATGTATAGTCTGATTTCCAATGTCCAACTTAGGCGAAATGGGTTCATCCTCACCTGCTGTTGTACTTCTACTTAGTTTAAGGAAAGTTGTAAGTTTAGGAATATTTTCAGCAAGATGTGATTCTTTTTTCTTCTTTTCTAAAGCAGCTGCACGCTTTTGTGCTCCACTAGGATATCTAAGCTGCATCCTAAGAGTAAAGTATAAAAACTCATGGGCCACCGGTTTAACAAAAATACAAAATTAGGCAAATTTCATGCTGAAGACTAACACCCATTTCATCGGTTGGCTAACAGGCTACCGGCTAGCCTAATCATACCGGGCGAAAGTTTTGACCATCAAAAGTTACACCGCCTGCACTAATTTAATCTAAAATTAAACTGTAAATGTAAACTTTGTTAACTTACACTTTGTTCACGTCTAATACTAAAAATATGACAAGACCAAGGCTCGCAATTGCGTCCTCGAAAAAACAGTAGTGTGTGACGTAACAATGTACATATAGACGCAACAAAGCCTTATTACAAAGTATAACGTTCAATCAGTATAAATTTAAACAGTTATTGAAGTACCGATAATAATTTAATCGTATGATCTAGTTAGGAATTGGGGGCCCCTTGATGATGGGGGCCCCGGGCTGCAGCCCTGTTAGCCCCCCCCTTAATCCGCTACTGCTACACAGTATCTATGGTTAGTGGTATCCCCAACTAATTTGATCATACTTGCAAATCATAGGACATTATTTCTGGCACAGAAGTTGTTAAAACATCAAAACATTTAAATTAACCAGCAATTAACTGGTAAGTTTGGTGTCAAAGAACCTACACACAAACATTTCAGCTAAAGTTGGTATGAGGTAGAATGTATAATCATAATCAATAAAGTATTAAAAGCGACCAAAACAGGTATTTTGTTATTTTGAATTCGTAATTCTGCCGCCCAATAAAATTTAACTATTGCTGTCAAACAATATTGAAGCCTTTGTCTCCATCTAACCCAGAATTGTGAGCGGAAAATTACCAGTACTCAGACTATGACATAATAGAGGCAAAAAATAACAAAGAATGCCAGTTCCGCATTTCCGAGTATAAGAAAACTGGTTGCCGAATTCGTTTAAATGCAAAAAAACTAAAAAAGACCAAATTACACTCAATGTTGCAACCTGCTTGTAATTGATAGTTTAGTTTAATCACTTTATGCCTAGTATTAAAAAAAATGGCAAATAAAAAAATCACAACACAGCAACAGGAAAAGACGGCAAACCGTCATTAAAACACGCCAGTAAAAAAGGAATATAAATAAGTAGTAATTAAAGCGTACGCGGTCGTCTAACTTAGGATAATATACCATTTGAGTTGTATTTTTGTCTGGACTGGTTATGTATATTGGGTATGACTAAGGCCAATTTTGTGCACACATCGTTGAAGCAATAATTTCACAGAGATTTATTAATTGTGTTTGGTTATAACATACAAATGAACTGGAACCTTTTAAATTGACGCAAATCTAACACGTACGGCATTATTATTAAAAATTGAAAACTAAAACAAGTTGCTAAGGTCTCTGTCAGTGATGCGCGGAGCGAAAATGCGGCAATGCTGTAATAACAAAGTGTCTGGGTTTCGATGGTTAAAATCTTGACCTAAAAGTAACCTTAAATCTACATAACTTTTTTTTAGTTGTTTCGGTTTTATATCCAAAAAGTTGTATTAAATAACAGCTAAGATGTTTAACACAGATTAGTTTTCTTGACGACGTCTGCTAAGTTGGCATACTCTCGGTGAAGTGTATGCCATTATTCGCCAACAATCGATACGGTATGTGAGGTCACAAGTGGAAAGTTTTGAAATGATTTTGAAGCAGGTTTGAGTGAACCAGAGTAAACCATGGGATTTTCCCATTATGAACGCACAAAGGTCGCTGTTTGTTTATGGAACTTTTATAAGCACGCTGATTGGTTCATCTACTCTCACTAGGGGCGTTTCGAAGGGGGCGTATAAATACACTAATTTACACTTGCTAACAGAGTCAACAATGACATCATATTAAGCAGTGCAAAATGCGCATTCACAAAACAGGTTGTATATTTAAGTGACACTAGGTTTGCCCTTGTCGCATCTCACATATATCAAGGCTTCGTGAGATTTTAACAAAAGCTGAACAATCTACAAGTTTAGACAAGTCCCAATATCCGAATATAAAAAAACGCAGCGAAGTTTTTTTTTATTTTTCAATGAGCCTGGTTTGATCCCAAGACCAATGGTCTTGTAGCTAAAGTCCGTGTTTACATGATGTCTGGCAAGCGACGGTGGAACGTGTTTATCTGTGCGATAACGCTTATATTTTGAACTTATGGACGGAATTTACCATATCCGACCCCAAAATTTACTTAGTTAGATAGCTAAAGATAAATATTTTAAAATGTGTCAAATAAATGTCCGTTTGTATGGTGTGCCGTAATATTTGTCGCACTGGATATCAGACCAGTGATTCAAATTTATTTTACATGTCTTAAACTTTTCATATTTCGCTTTAAATCTTATTTTTAATATTAAAAAATCCTGCACAAAGTGGATATTTTATCTTTAAAATATTTTAATATTCTTGCCATAAATTTCGACACGCCTGGTGTCACGGACTTTACTACACTCACGTTGTCTGACACTCGTCACAATGTTATGATATGGTCCACAACCACAACGTACAAATTTTTATTACAATAGACAAGATGGCTTAACAACACCGAAATTTTATAATATTTTTGGAATTATTATTTTAAGGCTGTTGTTGCATATTTTATGCTTTAGTTTTTAGTTTATGAATTTTCTTTCTGTAAAAGCAAACAAAACACATACAAGAGTTAGTTTACCACATATCAACAGATGAAAATCGGTAAATGATTGAAAAGTCATGTTAAAAACCAAACATACAATTCAGAAAAATATTAAACAGGGTGGCTAAAACCTAACCAAAAGTACTAAACAATAAATCAATAAATTTACATTTAACGAAATAAGTCTATGAAGACAAGCATGTAGTTTGCAAAAATAGGCTCAAGCGGAACTGAAACTGTTGAAATGGCATTTTATATGGTCTTCGGTGATAAACAAAACGCCTTACCACGAACAGTTGTTATTTTAGTCCTTTTAGCCGTTTTAAGAGACGATGGTGTAATATGCGGTTTTGGGAGGTTTTAAGGGGAATCACCGTTAAATTTTTAAACGGGAATTTGGGGATTTAAATCGACAAGGAAATAAAAAAAAATTTGCGGATTGCCCAAGCAAAGAAATTAAGTTTTACTGTGGGGTTGCGTTAGTTTAACGACCATTAATCATTCCAAAAATAAACTTTTTTTAATCATTTCAAAATGGACTTTTTAAATCGAATACTTTTGTCATCCATATTATACTTGCTAATTTAGGCGGAAAAGTTGTCTAAATTAGTGCGCTAATGCAAGACAAACCATGTCTGCGGGTTGTTCGATGGAGACTGTTTTAATCACAGTGTTACTTGCCCAGGGCCGGTTTTAGGCCGATTTGACCGATTAGATCAAATTGGGCCCCGCACCTTAAAGGGGCCCCGCGCTAGCTGGGGTCTTTCTGTATTACGAGGTTTAAAATACTACTGAAACTTAAAATAAAAAGTGAAATAATATTCTTTCTCATAATATCAATTTGTTATGCATCATAACTAAGTCAAATTTATATTTCTGCGTCTGTCTGTTACGTCATAATGAATATGGTTGCTAAACAATCTAAATATATATATTTTGGAAGTAAAACAATATTTCGTAAATAAGCATCCACATTACTTTTAATTTGTTTTATAGCAAGTATTAAATGTCTATTTTTGTAGTTTGTATGTACTGGTATGTATTTTATGATATATAAACACCCATAAATTTTGTTATGAAGAGTAGGGGCCCCGCCATCACATTTCTAATTGGGCCCCGCGGTTCCTAGCACCGGGCCTGTACTTGCCATACCTACGGGTTCTAAGAACGGTATATAAGATATTGACTCTGTAAAGCAGAATCTATATTCGCGCAAACTAACACTTAAGAGTCAAACGACACCAACTTAGTGATTACGAAAAAGATAAAAATTTCTTCAAATTATAATTAACTTATGTATTGGTAGCATTTCGTTTTTTTCATCCAATTCCTGACAACAAACCACAAAGAAGATGCTTTTTACCACAGGCAACGCTGCACAATTTGCACTTGCATGTTGCAACATTGATTTTGTGGTGGCGTTGAGTTTGGAATGTTTAACCAACTGGAAAGATTTGTTTGAATTCTTTCTGAACAATGAACTATGAGGTTTTGTCCATACAGTAAAAGTCAAACCCCCTTCTGTGTATATGCAAAATTTGTTCAGTTTACCTTATGTGACGCAATTCCACGGTGCAAACATTGGGATTCTTGAGCGAGAAGCTCGTAAATTTCGTTTGACTTTTGAATTGGGATCGACAACAATATTTACGATGCTTGAACCTAATTATAAAGATTATCGTAAAGAGCATTTTTGCGTTGTTTAGGTTTGATAAACAAGCCTTTTCATCCCAACGCTTATAAAAATTAAGTATTTCTAATTCTTGGTTCTCTCTTAAATGTCAAATGTCTTATTTGACTGTGGCATTGGTGGTAATCTCTGGAATCCATTGTAGGTTTGAACTTGTGTGTTTGCGATGTAATTGTGTGGCGCCAGGATCCCATGCCCTGTGAGACGAATTTAAATTAACAAATGGTACGCTTATGTGGGCGAATAGTTAACGTGATCGATACATATACCGAATAATAAACAAAAACCAGTCTTAGCAGCTACCCCGTCATCAGTTCGAAACTTAGCCTGTCAAAAAAATAAGAAAAATATAACTTAAATACAAAGAAAATATAAATCGCGTCAACACATTCAAACCTTGACTATAGAGTTGATGATTTATAACACGAAAATTAACGAGATGTATTTATCTAGTTGTGTTGATTATTTAAAAACCAACCACGTCATAAATTTCCAAATTCCCCGCTTGTCGGTTAATATGTAAATTTTGCATTTCTCCATGCCAGAGCTGTAAATGATCAAAGTCATTAACAGGCACCAATATTGCCTTTTTACGGGAAACGTATGCGAACGTGATACCACTAACTTCAAATATCGCGGTATTTGTTAAATGGTGCTATAGCGAAGGTAGGGAAATTCCTCATTATATTTATTTAAACGTAATTATAGGCTTTCTCGGAAAACAAAACAAGCTAAAGGCATATCCGGTTGCCAGGTCATTAGTTAGAAAGGGTTACACAATAAGGTTATATAACTTATTGCTAAATGACATGCGGATAGTTTGCTTATAGAAGTTTAATTTAAAGAAAAAGGGAAATTCCCGACATCAAAAAATGTAAAAAAGTAGACCGTTTTTCAGCATTTTGGCGTTATCGCCGATTTTTCTGAATTATAAAGGAATATTTGCTGATTTTATTTAAACATATCCTAGCTTCAAGATATAAAAATATCGATTATAATACACTTATATACTTACCTTTATAAAGAAGTTGCTGACTTAAATCCGGCATTAATAAGGTCAGAATATCAATTTACTAACAGACAAATTCAGGCACTTATTACACACCTTCAACCGTTTTCTCGGAAACCTCTCTTAACTCAACTATACTCAAACTCATCATCTGCTTGCTTTAACGCCTCTTATTAAATTGCTTTTATGATTCTACCGGTCCATGTTCAAAATTCTTGATGTGCCTGTTACTAGGTTCTTTGTAATGATATGGTATATATGTGCCATGATGCTCATTCGAACCTTCATGCAATATAAGTATCAGTTAACCAGTCGGCGACACGACCCTTCCGTGTAAATGTTACGGGGATCGATAATTAAGAACCAAGTTGTTTGCGTTATAATATTTCCTACATATTTAACTAAATGGTTTATGTTGTTATTTCTGAGGGACCTCTGACCTTTTAAGGCTTACATTCTAATCCTCAACTGGCGTTTTTCATTTTCAAAGGATAAATTAAAATATTTTTCCCAAAACAGGGTGATTTTAGTTACCCGTTTCAGTACACTGGTATAAATACGTGTTACATTATACAGAAGCTAAATAATGTTGCCAATACAAGCAACATTGCTTTTAAGGCTCTCAGACAAGGTCAATTTGCACTAGCTATCATATGCTTAGGTGTTTTCCACAAATGGTATCTTTAAAACGGAGCGCGATGCTGGAGTCCTTACGGCCGTTTTTAAAAAGAAATCGGTATATATTAATCGGCCGCATTGGCCAGTCAACCACAAAATGTTTAGAGTTTAGACCAAGTTACAATTGGTTAGTGAGCAAAAGTTAAATCGGCAATTCGAAAATAAGCGTTAAACACCATAAATATTTTAGATAATCGTTAAGAGATTTTAAACATTGAACACATTTCGCTAAAATGATCGGTGACCGATTATTTCACCTGTGTTGCAATCCGCCAAGACGTATGTAATTAACAGTTATGACGTGAACTCCTACGCATTTACGTAAATGTGTCTGATGTGACGACTTTCAAATTCTGAAGTTGAGATAAAGATCGAGTTTGTGTGACAGTGAATACAACGACATGTGACATATTGTGATGTCATAGCTTTATATGACGCACGTGTTCGGGAATCTAAACAATTAGTTAACTATTAACACATGTGAGTTTTATTCTAGAAATTTACGGATTGTAAAATAAATTTACGGATTGTGAATTCTTGGTTTTTGCGGATGGTAAGTATACCTCGGTTATGGCGCAATTGCAGCACTTTATTACAACATCAACGAATTTACACGAGAGACGATTGCCGGAGGCACAAATTACGAGTTTTCTTTCGACTTAACCGTTCGGTGATTCCCCCAAAACAAATCCCAGCAAATAGAAAAAGGCAACTCTCCCGTAAAATGACGCGCAATGCTGGTTCAGCCTAGTTTGGGGAGATCGATCTAAGCACTGCGCGAAGGTTAAAAGTTAGTAGGACCGCGTCGGTTTCAATGTGTATAGTGACGCAATAACGAAACGAGAAATTATTGTTATTGTAACCTCACGAAGCGATAAAGTACCAGGAGTATATACTCAGATTCGATTTCAGTTTTTTTATACCGAAACCTATTTTCTTCTTTTTAGTCAAATTTCTTTGTTTTTTCGTTCCGTTCGAAGTGACGTGAAAAGACGCATCGAAAACGTTCTCGAAACCCGGCGCCGGTTGGTTCGGAGAAAACCCCTTTTACCCCTTTTTATGCCCCGACGTGGGAGGGTGCGACACGACTTTGTTGAAGGTTGTTGAACCCCCCATTAATGGGGGCAGGCAAACTTCAAGCAAAGCAGTGTTGCCAGTTGGGTTTCTTTTCATCAACCACAATCAAAAACACAAAATGGTCCTGTTGTTTTTTTCCAATATTCACGGAAACACTGTTTTAGGAACACCATAAATGGAAACACTATTTTATTTGCTAATGGACTTGGGGTGGACAGTCTGATAGGCTCGATCGCATGTGTCTTTAACAGGTTCGGATATGTGCGCTATAACGCCAGTTTCGTTGGAATTTTTCGCTTCATCTATACCCGTGAATGGCTATGCGTTGACATTCGATTTATCGTAAACTACGGCACCTGGCTAGAACACACGAAGGTTATAGACGATGTTTTTGCACGAAAGCTCTGTTCTGGCTTAAATTTCGAAAAGTTATGTTGTGTAAATTTACGGTTTTGGAGATGTGTTCAAAACATTTAGAGATTTTGTTAACCTCGGGCAGATCAGCTTTGATTAGGGTTCCTATTGTTGCGTATCACACGTGTCCTGGCAACTGTTACTTTCGACATAAAGGTCTCATAGGAGTACTGTTACGTACACCGAACATTGTGATGTATAGCAATGACCTACGACTGGTGTTGCTGCGTAACAATGTCTGTTATGAGCGCATAGACAGCTGCACAGTAATTAATCCCACAAGCAGTTAGGTTTAATATTACAATAGCTACTGGTAGCTTACTTCGGCAATCTGTCTACATAACTGGTAACAAATCATCGTGAAATAATCCGACAGGTGTCGGTTAAGGTTGTATTTCTTTAAATTTACCCGGAACACTCTGTACAAGTGGATACGGTCGGCCTACGTCTTATGTTTTCATTGATTTTATTTTCCTATTCCTTTATTGAGACAGAAAAGAATCGATATTATAATTTTCGTTTCTTGGGCGTTAATTTCATTGTTGCGTCACGCCGAGATCAATTTTCAAACGAATTTCGTTTTCCATGTCCTGAAGCGTAAAAATGTATTGGGAAATATAATTCCAGCGTAAATAAAACAAGATATCGGATAAACGTGTGATAGACTATAAATAATAAAGATACAATGAGAACAAAAGAGAATAGAAAGAGAAGAACTAGCTCAGGAAGGAAAGAGCAGTAATGTCCTGGTTTTAAATATTGCATAGCCCTTCAGTTAAAGCAAGTTGCAATTAAACAAAATTGGTCAGGTTTACTCAGCGCTGACGCTCGGCTAGCTGTGTGAATAAAGCCGTGGTTATGAATTATTAAGCGAGTTTGGCATTCGTTTTCGAACTAGTTCCATGGAAAAGTACAGGATTCTTGCGGCACAAACAACCTTGTGGTAACAATAGTAATGAGGTTATTCTTACGACATGACGACCTGGTCATAACAATGGAAAGTTGGCATTGTTACGACAATGTAAGAACAACGTGGTATTGTTAGCAAATAATTGAGCAAACGGACCATTTTTGCACCAACTAAAATTGAATAATCCCAAAATAGATTTCGGTGTTCAAATAACGTATGCGCGTGCGGTATTCGCTTTAATTATATTGAATAATCATGTTAAATATCTAACAATACGTGGAAATATGTTTCCCGTGCATTGGGTGCGAATGGGTTCTTGCAGTTTGGTCATTCGCCGGGCAACCTTGGCAACGCCTTAAACAAAGGAGCCGCCAGGGAAGCCATTCATTGAAAGCATCGAATAACGTTGGTAACTTGAGTCTTGCGCGGGACAGTCGCGGCCATTAGAGAAACAATTTGTTAATTAAATCGATATGTTGCTCGCATTAACGCAGCGCTTCACCATAGCATTCACTCCGGACTACGGTTCGACCAAGTTCAGGTCCTAAGAACGTTATTTGAGATGCATAGATACTCGCTAGTCTAAATGCGTTCGCTAAGCGTTTTGCTTTAAATTAATAAGTGGCCGGCTTGTGTTTTTGTACTTCTTAATCCCCTAATCATTCGGAGAGCTGAAAACGTTTGGATTTGTGTAAAGGTTTTATGCTGTACCTTTTATAATTTCTTTAATTAATGTGGTATTTTTTAAATGCATGGCAGCAAGTCAGTGTGTTCGGTCAGAGGTTCTAACCTATCAAGACAGTGTCATCTGTGTATCGTAGTTTGGTTCTGTAACAACAAAACTGTTTAATAAACTTAATTTTTTCTGTGAAATGTTGTAGGCCTATAAGAATTTCTCGAACCAGCAACTGCGACCAATACAAACCTGTGGTTCATTATTTTTTTTTTCCCGTGATGTGTAATGCGGCTGGCGGTAAGGCGGAGTGACAGGCTAACATTTCTAAAACAACAGAAACAACGGAAATGCGA
>CH000572.1:84518-96011 GCA_000149265.1 Ciona savignyi | reverse complement strand
AGAATAATAAATAACAGGAAATAATATACAGAATGCAAAAACGCTGTAAAATATAGGCTGCATGTCGATTTCAAATGTTGTTTCAGAAGAGTAGAGGAAAGCGTTTAGGATAAAGTTTGCAATTTGAATATATGTTGAATGTTATTAACAGCACGATTTTCCACCAGGAAAACAACTTAAACCTAATCTTACAAATTTTATTCGTCGGCGCCATTTGTGAACCTTATACAAGGACTGTAGATAGCAGAAGTTAGATTATTCAGTGTATTGGCATTATTATCACCCTTAGACTTTTTATTGGAGCCCGGTGATGACTTGAAACTTTGTTAACTAATTTCGTACTGGTTGACGGTATTGTGTGCAATATTGCCCAATAAGCGAGAAACGCCCAGTTTGCCTGTCACAAAACATTATGTTAGATCCGCACAACACCGTAATGTTGATTCAGGCATCTCGTAAACTTTAGCGCATAACAATTGCATTTTACATTCAGTTCCAAAGTTAGAGTTCACTTCAGTAAAGTTGTTGTTATCTTCTGTTACTGTCGATTCCAAGATGTCTAGAGGACGCAAGGAATCGCACGATAGACGAAGGGAATTCCCCTCACGATCCCCACCCCCCGCTTACGAGTCAATCTACCCCACCCATGTGAGGTTGTCGGATGTGACGTCAGGCAACGACCAACGCCCTACAAGACGGAGTTCCAGTCCGGGACACTTGATCGGAACTCGGGAACGCACTTCAATCAATCGTCGTCGGATCCAAAGTTCGAACGATGACAATCGCGTAGCCCGGATGAACGTACCGAGTTACCTCCGAATGTGCAAAAACGAAGTCCAAATCAAAACCGACCCAGGCGTCCTTTCCTGCATTGACGTTATATTAGAAGAACAGCCGAACGCGGATGACATCGAATTCTACCAATTCGGTACATCGACCGCAGCACCGCACCGCAATAATAGAAACGCCAAACCCGAATATGCAATGTGAGTGTAGAGATTGTTTAAAATGAAGTAATTAAACTTTAATAAAGGTTTGTACATATAAGATGGGCGTTAGAGATCGCGCAGACATAATACGGTTCATCTTGACAGGTTGTAATGTCAAGGATACGACCCACATGTCAGGTTTATCGGTCAGCCACTTCAAACCGATACAGTTAAAAGGGAATTGGGAATCCAAACTTCAATGCGAGCTATTTGCTGGCGATCGGCATATCAGTACCTAATTGTACTAGCACTTGTAGCGTAACTTATAAGGGCGCCATGTTCTGATAGATAGTCTGAAATACCATCTGGTATAATCAACTTTGGCGTCTATAGTGTCTGTATCGATATGAAAAGTGTATACCTTTTAAATTCTGTATTAAAACGATAATATTTACCGAATGTTTAAACCTATCTTCGCGCCATTGTTTATTGAGATTTAAATTATTTCGTCACAAAAGGCACCCGCGTCAAAATACCATTTAACAATTCCAATAACGCTAAGCCAACATAAGTTTGATTGTGAAGTAACAAAGCATTAAGAGGCAACACAATGTATTGTAAACGAACAAACCAGAATCGTATAATAAGAACTATGGCTCTGCAAAAAACAAACACAACAAAACAGCCAAGTTTAAAAGGTCTATAACCTTGGCAATTTAAAGTTATGAGCTGTATTTGTATCAGAAAAGAGATGTTTTGAGAACCTGAAATCCGGCGCTTGTTGCACACTGTACTGTATGAACCGAAAAAAAATATTTACGTTTAACATTGCCGGATTTGCTATACATTCCATGTGTTACCTTAACCCTGCTATTAACCTCAAATCGATTCATCGATTTAGACCTAATGACGTCACTTACCATATGTTCTAATCACGTAGTGCATTGAAGCTGAACAATATCGATTATTACGTCGACAATCGTCATGTTCTATCAGCAGCACCGGGTTTAATCCCGGATCATGGACGTAATAATCATCACAATTGTTTTAACACGGACGTTACTTGGTCACAACAGTAGCTAATCGCATCTGATTATGACGTAATAGGGACATAATGTGTCAAGAGAGTTCGCAACAATGCATGTTTGATGTTTATTACATCAGCAGGTACTGACAAACGGATTGATTGTGTTATAACAATCAGCTGCATTAGAATGCGATACAAACGTGAAACGCGGGAAACTTCTTAAACCAACTTAAATTCTACAAATATTTTTTCTATTAAGATCAAGACAATGCGGTTACTTAATAAGGAACAAACATATATCACTCAATACCAAGTTCAATAAGTATTGGCAACCGATCGCATTAGAATTCAAGATTACTAGTTTTTCTCATTTCCTTTTTAAATTCGTTTACGTTTTAAATGTTTACATATCTGGTCCATGAACCCGTTTTGGTCGTTCTCACGAAATGAACTCCTCTGGAACACCACGATGATGTCATGCTTTCGGAAATTTACCGACGGGAGTAAAATTAAAGGCATCCCAGCGGCGCCGAAATAAACCGGGCAATTATAACATTAAAAGGCGGGAAACGAACTCTTACATTAAAACGGTATTTTCAAATCAATCACTAGCCTTAAAACCAACCCTAAATTTTCCGTTAGCAAGCAGTTTTTTTGTCCACCTTTTAGTTGTACCCGTTTCATGCCCAGCCATCTGCCAGCAACAAAACTTATTATCCGCATATCGGACTTAAAAACAAGGAATATTAGATTTTGGGGTGAGGATTGATCAAACATGTTTTTAAGCATTAAATCATCACGCATGGACGTTAATCAACCTGTCAATTAACACCAGCTCAGTTTTGTTCACACTATATAGCATACCACTAATATTCGACTCGCCTTAAAACCATCAATAACATAGCAGAAAAGATATAAAGCGAAGATGGAATATTTTGTTAAGATTTTGTAGAATTATAAAAAACAGATGGTTTAAATAAAATATTCTTTCCAGGTTAGAGAAACTAAGCAAGCAACAAGCACAAGCCGAGCTACACAGTCACGTTAAGGCACAATGCTGCTACAGCACCAAAACAGCGAAACGGTTACAAGTCGATGACGTCACAACCACTTGTGCATGGCAGGTGAGGAAAAATGTTCGGCGAAAGCGAGCTATGTATATGATCATCTGACCTTTCTATTTCGTCTCATACATAACACAAAATCCTGGACCTAATGATATTTATATAATTCAGGCCATAAATGAAGTAATGTTGTTTATAAACGGCCTAATTAGATACTTATGCTGCGCATACTTACAAGCGGCGCACTAATGGTTTGTGTCTTATAATCTGAACAGCGGGCTTACGCTGATAAAAACACACATACCGACCCGCGATCGTGTGTATAGACCCATCTTCCTTATACAGTATTATTTCGTAAACAGGGCCTTCTTAAAACCTTGTTTTTTCTTGCAGTACCGCTTGCAATCCGAAATAGAAACAAGAGAGCTAGTGCATGAAGAGGAACCTTATAAAGGCAAGTCAAATGGTCACATAATCAAATCCCAGTAAATTCATTCCTGAATGTAGCGTTATGTTTATTGGCAGCATAACATACCGCGTTGGTTAAGTTATAGCTACACAACAATACCAAAATGGAATCATATCTTTGATTACAACTATGGCCTTTCCGTTTTATTAAATTATATACTGCCCCCTTTTTATTAGCCTGACATATATGTATTCAAATTTAGTCTGGAGGTTAACCGAGCACGAGAAGACTTAAAACGTTGTACTTTTCACAACAGGTGGAGTAGTGGACGGCAGCAAAGGAAAACAAGATACCACGGATTTGTGGAAAATAAAGGTCAATATGACGTCATCAAACTCCGCAAAAAAACGAATACCACAAACGTCACAAAAACAGAATTGCAGCAAGTAAGAATTTGTATACGGGTTTTAGTAGTTGGCATAAATACTCTATCTACCGTAAAACCTCTATTTTTAACCCTTCTCCTGTAGTGGCGTTCTTTTTGAGGTGGAGTTTAATCAGAGGGTGGCGCTCTATTTTTAGCTAGCTGGTCATAATTTTGAGAAAATAAATCTATTATTGAAAAAACATCTACCGCAGTTAACAAGAAAAAACAACAAACGAACACACATTGGTAAATACAAAAAAATCACTAATAAAAGTGGCAGCCTATTAGAGGTGAAGTTCAAATAGAAAGTGGCGCTCTGTTTTTCATACCTTCCACTATAATGTTTTTAAATAGAGGTTTTGTGGTACATTATTCTCTAGAGAGTATAACTAAAACCACATACCCACCCATGTAGCTTGTATACTTACCATAAGCATGTTTTCAACCTTTTAAGCGCAACGTTTTACTTACAGTTGCAATGGGTACAGAACGACAACTTGCCAGAATTGCTCAGGTTCCGGGAAAATAACTTGCAATTATTGCCGTGGCATTGGTCATACCGCATCACATGACGTTCTATTTGAGGTGAAAGATGTTTTTTTTGTATTTCATAAAGGGGTACCGGTGGAAGGGTTAGATGTGACACCTCGTTGCCTTAGCACAGTGGATTATTAGGTTCTACCAAATTGAAGGAAATCAATCACACAAAACAGTGCAATAGCTCCGATAACCCGTCGGTGGTGATGATTACTCGTGTGAGAACACTCCGTTTGTTTTTCCATTAACGGGCAAAGACACGAGTATCCTATTCCATTTTGAACACAAAATAGTGGCAAGAAACGTTATTACAATAATAACATCACCGTACATAGAACCCGATTGTACCGGCTGACCTAACCCGCTGTTCTTGCAGCATCTGGACCACAATAACCACCAACCGCGCAGAATATCAAGAAACGAAACTTGTCATCATTGCGGCGGATCTGGGACTGAAGTGTAAGTTGTAACATCGTTTTTATAACGCAGATGAAGTTAAGGTTACGTCATAAGATTATAAGAAGACGATATTATACCGTGTGTATTTATTGACGTGATATACGTACTGCAGTAACCATTTTTTCTACCTCCATGTTTTCTAAATCACCGCGGTAGTATTCTTTATTCTATTAAAAGATCGAAAATTAAAAAATAACTAAATACCAGAATTTTTTAATGTTGGCATAATTATTGAAGCAATCCTGAACTATACTTATGGACATCACTCAATTTTATGCAAGTCGGTAACACTTAGTACATACAGATGCTGTACATGTCACGGTTGTGGTCGGTGCAGTTGTTGCCATTGTAATGGGTGTGGGGAAGTCGTCAAATACCTTGCAGTACACGTTAAACGGTGAGTACTGCAATTGTTGTTAGGAATCGGATGAATGATGTGTTTTTCTTCGTGAGGTGTGGGAAGGTGGTAGTGTGAAATAGTAATATTCGTCCGCGCATGCCCCCGGTCTTTTCACTAAAGTAAATCATGTTCTGTGTAGACATTGGCGATACTTTAGTCTTATCTTTAACTCATTAATCTAATGGATTTAAGCGATACCTGTTGAGTGCCTCGTCCAATATTTGTTAATTGAGGGAAAATATACTTGGAATGGCAATAATAATAGGCCTAGCCGAAGTCAAAATACTTAGCGCACGAATGCGTGTTTATCAAAAAATGTTAATGTGAACGTCCACGATATCTAAACTTTGTAACTTAACAGTGACACCCTATGCGACCAAAGGGTGACAAACACGCACAACCTCCCATCAAGCTTATTTAAACGATGCGGCGGCCTGATCGTCTTCCAAGACACCAACGAAGCACTTACTCCACTCACCAAGGACATTTGTCTCAACAAGGATATGCAGATCGTGTCGCGGGAACTGTTGAACAGTCATAGACCACCGAACATGGCTCACAGTAATCGACAGCAAAAGATAAAACATCAGGTCAGGCCAACAGTTTGAATGCGTTGATATTTGAAGCGGTGCGATGGTGTACGATAAGCAAGACATCTTTATTAGGTGCATATATGGTAGTCTACACGAACCTGGGAAATTGTTTGATTTCAGTGCTTTTAATAACAAAAAAACACTCGGAGAACATACATATATTGGTATGGTGAATGAGGCGCTCTGGTTATGTCATACTTTAAGGTGCCAGTGCTTCAATATTTACAATCTATTGACGGCTTTTACTACAGATTTTCATATTATATAGATTTGTGTATATACCTTTTTTACGTACAGTTAACGTAAAAATTAACTTGCAGACGCATATCGTTCGCCTTGTACCTATCCACAAGGTAACGTATAGCTACAGAGGAAAAGGTGGCTACGTTTACTGGGTTGTTGGAATGGAAAAAGATGTTCAAGTCTACTGCCCCGACTATCCCAATACATTCTGTGGATGTGCAATCATGTGACCAACAGCGTTAACTGGACTGTCGGACACACTGAAGTGAACAGTTTGGCTGTGACTTACTTGTAAAAATAGATTACAGCTGCTGGTTTCAGCTTTAAAAGAAACATTGGTCAAATTGAGATGGAAAACCAGAAGTTTAGAATGACATTTGCGGTAACTTAAGAGCAAAGTGCTGATTCCTGCCATGATTCAGGAGTGATACGTGGCAGTTTGAAATACATGACTCTTACAGCGTTACACTTGTACCAACATTGTGGACTGTACTGTACCGACACTCCTATGGAGCTGTAATGACCGCCATACAAACAAACTCCAGAGAAACTGGAAAGCGCGCACTCTAACTAAGAATCACAAACTCTCCATCAAAGTAACACAATTAAACAAGTATTGGCTTTAATGTTACTATGTGCTCGGTGATTTTTACATTCGTATAATTCTAGCTAAACGATTAACGCTATGAATTTACAGCGATGTCAATACTTTTTAACCTAAATTGTCTAAAATCATTTTATTTTATTCACGTATTACATGAAAAAATGTATTAGCTTGAAAAATCAAATTAAGACAAAGTGAATATTTACGAAAACTGCTCAGGCAAAAAGAAGTTAACTCTTCTCCTGCCTTCCAAGCTCAACTTAATCTTAATGTAAAATGCTTTTTCTGCTTATTATTGTTCTATACAGCCGGTCTCTTCTTATATTTTTACTTTTAACTCAGATTGTGTAAGCGGCCTAAGTTGTTTTGCACTGTCTTCTAAAAACGTTTCAACTTTTACTGCTTCTACAAAAATATTATTTCTTGTTCCAAACATTGCGCTTCAATAAACATACGTCAAACAATAGTATTGTTACGTATTGACATAAAAATTACGTTTTAATGCAATCAAAGTACTCTGTGATGTAACAAGCTACAGGGTAGACTGGAATTTTTGCATTGGATGCTATAGTAAAGAAAAAGTCGGTTTAGTTATGCCGTGATTATGTTACATTTTGCCGAAAGCTCGTATAACTGTGATAAAAATGACTTTGGACGAACCTATGTTACCGCAGATATTCGACAAATTGACCTCGTGTGACCCCGGGCTGGCATGGGAACTGTGCAGGTAATTTGGTTGTGGTTAAAGTCAAGTGCTGCGTAAACAAAGGATTTCCTGATCAAGATAACCCCCAAAAGACTTTTAAAATAAAAATAACAATTGACTTTCGTTTTTAACAGACTGATTGTGTGTTGGCATAATGGCATGTATATCTATAGTAAAGGTCTTTTGAACAATACCAGACTCAAAAAAAATGTTGTATACCGGGCTAGGTTTAGAACCATTAATGGACTTGTCACCAACACGGTTTTGATGTAGAATTGTAAATTGTTATATTTATCTGTCGCGTAAAGCAGTCGGCCAACGACCGTACAGCCAGGAAAACTTTTTTTGACCAAATTTGACTTCGCTTGGCTCGTGCACGTCACCTAACGGTCAGATAAAATAATTATTGTTCAGAAACTTCGTAGGATACCAGTTACTGGGAAACGAACCAGTCACCGTGCCTTTTCTGGACGAAGCTTATCATTTTGTGCCGTTTGGGGTCGTCGTTAAAAAAAGCAAGCGAGCGGTCAGTAGGCGGGTGACGTCATACATTTTTTAAATTTGAATTATCCTAATTATGACATCGCAGACTCGTATTGGAGGTTCCGGGAAGTCATCTTACTCGATAATTGGTTCCCTTGCTAATGTTACAGCGCCCCACGTGGATAAATCGCCATTTCATCAAAGGCCCGAAAAAGTGAACGATTATCAGTTTAACCCGAAGTAACGCTTATGCTTTAGGAGTTTAAAGTAAATGACATAACTAATGATGACTACGTCATTCAAGATTCGTATATCGCGTTTCGGGAATGCGGGACGGAGTGAAAAAGGCGATCAAGATCAAAGTAACTGGCTGTGAATGCTATGACGTCTCGCTCAGTATGGAGCTTGGAAAACTGGTTTTGGATAAACGATTGCCGGCGTTAGATGGCGCTAAAAAACTCTTCGTTATTTTTGAAGTTTTCTACGCTCAATCCGTCAGCGTCAGTGTGACGATAGGTGAGGCAGAGAGAACGGGATAGTTTTAGTTTTCAGGTTTTATAAAGTTACTCTCACGCAATACAGGCGTTTAAAGTTCATTTTCCAAGTGTAGTCCACGAGAATAGAATATCAAATGTTTATAGGATATAGAGGATTAAGATCTCTAGCATAATTTTGCTGATCGCAGCTGGTAGATTAGATAAAAGGTTTTAAAATTAACAATTTTAAATTTGCGATCAAACAGCTCTCTCGAATGTATAAAAAAAAACCTGATCGACATTCTTTAAACGTTGACTAAAACCCATGACAGGAGAGCACATACCAGGACACAAGTACATGGACACTAACAACCGTAAATTCACTCACGATCGAAGAATGCCGATTGGATTCAACGCGCAAAAATTTCCACTCATGTCGAATGGTTGCGTCGGCTTTGTGGAACGGTCGACGCTAGATGGACTCAGAGAGGGAAGATGGAAAAGGTAAAATCGATCTTTACGGTTGTCTTGCGGAACGGCTAGTTCGAACGATACATATGCCATTTCTATACAAAATCGGTCAAAGTGACGAGCCCATAATGGGGTCTAAACTTGGCTCAGTAAAAAGAGATAAGATAAAACGATTGTCCGTTAGACAAACACCTTTTGCATTTTCGTGTTACCTTAAGGTATTTGAATCAAGACCTTCCACTGGCTGGTTGTTTGTACCCTTATGCATAGCACGTTGTTTGTGAGATGACGACCCAATATTAGGTTGATAAACATTAATATCACAACTATTCATATCACTAAGCTATTTGCTCGGACCTCTACATAGGCTTTAATTTTATTTTTTAATCAATAACATTTTTGGTTAATATGTGCATTTTACATTCATGTATTAGGGATAAGCAGTGTCTGTCGTTAAAGTCGAGGTTGTAGATTAAGACAAGAACGGTAATTGTGTTTTTCATAAGAGCAGTTTTTACTTCACCTATCAAACCATTTGGTTTAAACATCGCCTGATAAGTGTCTTGCCCTAAGATCGACTTGGTAGCCGCTGGTTTACATACCACAACCTTTCAAGTTACGGTTCGACGTTCCGTATGAACCAACCGACCTGGCTACATGCTTCAACATGCGTATGTACCGTACACCAAAAGGCTTTAATTACACCAACGAAGTCAACTTTCATGGATATCATACCCCATACACACACCAACAGGTCATCTAGATTGCTAAGCGACCCCCTACCATTGGCACCCTCTAATCCGGGACCATCTCACCAATGGGGAAATCCCCTGGCAGCTAGAAGGAATCCACAAGATGTCTTGCCAGGCGTACCGGGTAAGTGACGTAAAATAATAATATTTATGTTGATCTCCGTAAATGGAAAACCGCATGGGTCATTAACTTGGCTAATCACCAATCATCAGATTAACTTGCGCCCACTGTCCCGTTACCGGAGCTATTGCAGTGTGTTGTTTATGAATGAGACTTTCCTTTAATTTAGAACCCATTGTTCCACTGGGTTCAGTCAATGTCCGTTAAGTGCCTTGCCCCAATGACAAAACTGACTGACTAGCGACAGTTTTAAACCTGCGACCCTTCGGTTGAAAGTCGACGCACTAAACCATCAAGTTTATCGGTTGGAGTATTATTATGATGTACACATTTTATACGTCATTATCAAGGTTGTGAAAATGAATCGTGGTGTGAGGTCCGGTTTAACTGAAAAAAAGATCATTTTCTTTTTATAAATAATTGCGTCACAAAAATAATGACGTCACAAAATAGTTTTTAATAGATTGCATCACAAAAATAATAACGTCAACCCACAGGTTCACGACGCAACGATCCGTTGCCACAACCACCTGAAGAAACGTCGTCATCATCGGGTTGACGTCACGATACTAGACGTCACATAATTTTATTTAAATTTTACGAGTGTATTTTTGAAAGAACAATGAACGTTTTAGCCAATCGTAAGATGTGAGCTTTTTATTGGTATAAATGACAACAGGAAAGTGTCAACCATAAGTTGACACAAGTAGAACGACCTCCATTAGGATTTTACTGTTATTTACTGTTACTTTGTGGGGCAGTTGCAATTTCTATAAATGGCGTTTTTTTCTCAACAATAAAGAGTGATTGCGTTTGAATGTTTAACATAGGGAGCTATTTCCCACAATCAGTATTGGGACACAAAAGGAAAACCAAATTCTTCAACCATTGATATCCTTCCACCAAACATCAAAACATCATCTCGTCCAAACCTTCCTCTATAAACTGCTTGTAAATCATCATGAACTTGGCCACGAAAGCTTCCAGATGATATATTTGTTTCTGTCCGAGGTGGCTTTTGTGTTCATAATCAGCAGCTAGTTGGCTGAGTTCGGTTTTCAAGGCTCCGTCACAATTATGAACCAACTCTTTGTATAAACCCTGTGATGTCATAATATGCTAAATTTGTTAAGAGTAGGAGGGTAACCTAGAAAAGTGGCAAGCTACATCGGCTGGCCACCTTTTTAAGAGCATTTTGCTTTCAATAAATTTGTTAAGTTGATTGACTTATTCAGTTTGTATGCTTAAAATCCGCCAAATGTTTCAAAACTACTTGCGTGCTTAAACAGTTGTTTTCATAGGTATTTAATGGACACTGTGTTTTAATCTGTACAACACACTGCAATAGGGCATGATGGGTACAAAATAACCAGACGTCAAAACATGTAATAATCGCCTTCATTTTTCTAACCACGGTGAAAAATCATAAATATCATCTTAGTCATTGAAACCAGTGGTCCCCAACCTTTTAGATTTATTAATTTTACTGCGGCTCAGTAAGGAGAATCTTGAATTATAAGCCTTCCAGAAGAATGTGGTAACAAGCAACTTATAACATCACAAGTAGGATTGTAACATTATTAAAACAAAGAATTTCTAGCTATTTGCAAAACAGTAAGAAAAAACTATGCAAAAAAATAAAACGGAAAAACAGAAGTATAATATGCAACTTGTTTGGCCGAAACCAACTGATTTGCGGAAGAGTGCTGTTCCGTGGACCAGTGGTTGGGGACCAGATAAACAGCAAATAAAAAGCCACTGTTTTTTAAAAACAATAAAAAAGCCTCACAAC
>CH000572.1:25155-84418 GCA_000149265.1 Ciona savignyi | reverse complement strand
CTGTTCCGATACAATCATGTTGGCCGTTCCCGCAGATACAACTGCAGGGATGAAAGGTTAACAAGCTGAAATGATCAGTTTCCCGACAAGCAAACGAAAGTAGCTGAAGCTATTAGTCAAACAAGAATTTTAATTAAGCAAACAAAAACTAAGCGATATCTGTGTGTTACAGCTTACAGTCAGACCTAAATTGTTTCTAAAGCACAAAGAAACAATCCCAAACTGTACAGTGTTTGCAACAAGCCATTGAAAAACTACAGAAATTAAGATTGACAGCCATATTGACACAGCTTGTTTTGTGGCTTTATGGCTAATTTGCATATTTGACCTTGGTGGGTTGGTGCGTTAGCTTTTAGCAAATAAGCAAACGGATTGAAACTGGATACTAACTAGTCGATTGTGATTGTAACTTCAGATAAAGTACTAGCGGACCGGTGTATAGACTGTATACCCGTTTCTAATGAACTAAATTCACCTCCCAATCTGGTTCCATGATCGGTTGGTCAGCACTGAGTGAACTTTGTTGCACTCGACACGTTTCACACATCAGCAGTGCTCGACGCAGGTTTCGTTTAGATTTCATTGCAATTCTGCGGAAAAGTAGGTTGTTGGTGGGGGTGTATGATATTTTAATAATAATTTGTCGTTGTTTGGCAGCAGATTTACAGTATGTCAGACTCTAAGCTTAAGGTGATGAATTCGAAACCATTCGCAGGCTAGTAGGTTGGCTCTTTAGGCGGATAAAGGCTGCATTAAGCGGATATTGCCTGTTACCAGAAGGTTATAAACTAAAAGTGTAGAAGTCATTTGTGTCATTTCATTAAGTTTAAATAAATTTACATTCGACTCGATTCGAGCCAAACTTCCTACAACAAACCAAATTATTTTACTGCTGTTTTCCATTCAGCTACGAATTTTTATAAGCTGGAAGAATTATGATTGGAAGAAAAGTACTAGATAAGAAAATCAATTAATTTTATTCTAAAACTTTTGGGAAAATCCATTGAATCAAAATAAAATTGGCACATTTAAATAATTTAAGTTATTTTAATGAAAATTATGCATATTTACTAATAATTTAACTTTACAAACTAAAATTATCTAAGAAAATTTCTGTGCTTTAACCTTTTAGCTAGTTCCGGTGATAGTGAGAGTCCTTCCTTTTTTGTGACAGTTGTCAGGATTTTTGTGATGTCATCAACACTTGGAGCAGCCACGCGCACAGCTAAGCATCTGCTCTGAATAGCTGGGATAACCTGGGTAAGGGGGAGGACAATTAAAGATATAGGCTTATAATGCTGTAGCTTATGTTTTTGTTGTATTCAACATAGTGCAATTGTTTAGCCATCACTACCAGATTGTTTGAATGAGGTAATATTAATTGATTGTGGTATTATGTCCCATAAATTTTATCAAAGCCAAGGGACAAACATAAATATTTCATATTTTCTATATTTAAATCATCAGGGAGTGGACATGAGGCATCCATGAGGGCAGTTGCAATGAAATCCCACCTTGCTTGATGAGTTGCAGTAAAGAATGAGTCTACAGGTTGCCATGTACTTTTCCATTGTTCTTCTCAACGCATGTTGCGCGTCCTTCGTCAAACGGTCAACCTCGGTGAGAACTATCACCTGATGATGAACAGCATCCTCAGGATCAATGGGAACCAAAATTGTACAAAACCAAGGAATTCAATGAGGTCGTTATTAGCCTTATTTTAATGTTAATATCTGTTGCTATTTGATGTTATTAGCTTTGATATTATGTTATTTAGATATTTAGGCCAAGTTGTGCACAAACACTTATTTGTTACACAAAAGACAAAAAGTCTGAAACACATGTCACATTGCATTGGTACAAGTCAAACAAAATATTAGTTCCATATTTAGATTATTTACTATAACACGATAAACGTTATTTCAAAATTTCGATTTCAAACATTTTTTGCTGTAAAAAGCAAAAATAAATGTTCAAAATGGGTCACATAGGTAAGTCCAGCGATCTTCAGTTAAGTTGGTCTTTCCACAGATAAAACATTTATCAATAACTGTTTTTTTCTTTTCCAACAAGCAGCTGGTATTTAAAAATATTAATATCTAATTCACCTTGAAGCGTTTTTGAGTTTTACTTTCAAGCTGCTGAGATTGAGCAACGGTTTTGATCAATTCCTGCACCACCACTCTAAAAAAGAGATTGAAAATTAACAATTCCCAGCAACAATATTTCAGGAGAAGTTACAATATCACACAAAAATAAACCACACATTCTGCATATCATTGCGGAATAATTATCTAATGATGAACATGAATAAATTCTTTAATATTTACCCAGCAGCCAGGGTATTAGACATGGGCACCCTGAAGCTTGCGGGTCAAATCCGGCCTGGCAGTTCTTTTATTCTGGTCTGCCGGATGTTATTGACATGATGCAAGACTAAATAGCGATGTCACAGCTAAACTACGATGTCACCAACAGTGATTCTTGGTTTTTACCAGTAATGTACCAGATTCCAAGTTTAATGTTTTTTAATCAACAGTGACAAACAATATGTGAGTGGCAACTCGATTACTTGGACCAGCCACAGCCAGACTAAGAATGTCATAATTTTGGTCCCGGATTCAAATAGTGTGCCTACCCATGGTATAAGTAAAAGTAAAGTTAATCCATCCACAGCTCTCCAACATTACTATTATTACACCATTTTTTATGACAGCAATAAGGTATTTCCAAGAAGGTAGGGATTTTTAAGAAAGACGATTAAGACATGAACAATACTTTATTTTGTTTTATAAAGTTTCCAACATTGAAGACACTTTAAACGGCAAACTTCACTGCAGTTGAAAGCGACTCGACAAGCACAATTGCTGACATTGATTATTTGATAGCAAATGAAGTAATCGTTACTACCTGTCATGGAGGCCAGCATCACTTGGCGTGACCTCAATATGATAGTTGCTGGACAACGTCGCAATTTCAAGTTTTTTCTTCGAAGGCGTCACAAAATTGTGTTTCTCAATTCTTAACTTTTCTATTCCAGGTCCGTATACTTCCCTCAGCAAACACATGATCCGCGTCTTTTTGCCTAAAATTTAAGTTTTTATAATAGGACACAGTAATAATAGCAACACACCAATTAGACATAATAAAGCACCCGTATGGAAAGTACGTCAATTTTCGCCGAGATCTCGAGTGTGCACGCGCCAAATATTTAATTGTGCAGTGTGCAAACGTCTGAAAGTGCACACTTCAAGTGTGGACACAATCTCCTTTTTATTACTGTTTTACCAAAATCTTAAACAAACATATTATTCTATCCTAAATCCATCGTGTCCGTCAGCTAACATAATTATCTACATAACATAGGGTAAGCTAAATAACAAAAAATTGACTGACACTAAATTTCCCGAGGTCCAGTAGGTTTACAGGTTTGTTGGAAACATATTTGATGTTTATGTTTAAAACGTAAGGCCGGGTTTTTTGTTGTATTAGACGCTCACGAGCCGGCCAACCGTTAATTTGTTTCTCATATAAGCTGGCTCCCGAGCGCACGCTCAGTATAAAGAAACACCTGTCCGCCAGTTCGCGAGCGTGTGTGAAATTACCCAAGTGTGTAAAGACGCAGAGAAAAAAATCTCGAGTGTGCAGCTGCCGTACTTTCCATACTGGATAAAGCATAATTTCTGCTGGTTGTAAAAGTGCTTTTGCAGTTTCGTGTAATTGGAAATAAAAGGTTGGTATTGTTGCATGACTGTGTATGATAAAGAAACGAAATATTTGATGGTTTTAAGCATGGGTATTGTAAAGTTTTATTTTATTTCCAAGTCATTAATTTAAATTTCTTGGATAATTTGGACGTCCGCCTATTTTCCGGTATGTTGATTATTTGTATGATTTTTTTACTTTTTGGTTGTACCTTGCTTTGAAGTCAGTTAATTTTTGGTGGTGAAAGCGGTAGGCTGATCAATAACAATAAATTGTGATTGTGCTGAAACGCTACTATAAATTGTGCTGAAACGCTACTATATCTTTCATTTTATTCTAATATTAGAGTAGATATGGACTAATAATTTTTCACTGGACCTAATCATACAAATTTGTAAATGTATAACTGATCATAGCAATTCAACCCATAGTCAATGTTACGGAACATGTTTGTTACCTGCACCAGAAGGCCCGTAAAACAGCAAATGTGGAAAATCACCCATTTTTTACACATTTCTTTAAATTTTCAGCTTGATCCAAATGGTAATCAAGTTTATTTAAAGATTTTGGACGATACTTGTCCACCCACAGGCTCATATTTGTTACAATTGACAAAAATTTCTAAAAAAAAATTACACAGCAAATTCTGTAAAACGTAAATAAAGTTAATTTATTTCGCGCCAAAGCTGCCATAGAAACAAAGTTACATATATTTTTTTTTAATTAGGGGTAATAAACTAAAATTTTAATTTATAGTTAACGCAATAAACAGTTATTCAACGGTTTAAAATATTTTAATTTAAACAAATATTTGTGTTTTATTAGTTTAGTTATTATGGAAGACTTTAAAAAATATGATTATCCGATATAAGCTCTGCCCACGTGGTGTTAAAGATGTTTACAATTACAGTTGCCAAGAAGACTTTGTATTGGAAAATACCATTAATTGTCGATACTCGTAAGGTATACTGTTACGGGTACCTCTAAATACTACAGGACCGCTTGGACCGTTTGGATCGCATGTAGCGCTTGGATCGCTTATTATACTTCGTTCTTACAAAAGTCATGATATTAATGTTAGTGTCGGGGTTAAAGTTAGTTCTGGGGTTGAGATTAGTGTTTGGGCATGGTTAGAATTACTTTCCATAGCAATCCAAGCGGTCCAAGCTATCCTGTAGTATTTAGAGGCACCCTAATGTTACTGCTGCATAATGTTGAGTATTGTTTTATTTGGTTTATAGGCCTACACAATGAAGTTACAGTAGTGAATTTACGTAATGGTATATGAACATAATACATTTTTTTATATTTAATTTGAACGCAGAAACGTCAAATGTCAAAAATTTGATTTCATTGAAGTAGTTGTTAAAATAACTAAGATATGACGCTTCGTACCATAACTGATGAGGATAGTGATTCTCAAAGTGACGATGATGTTAAATACAAGAAGCTACTGAAGAGTGTTGGGGTGGATTTAGACGAAAAAGCTGATTTGGAAAAACAGGAAAGAACAGAAGCCAGCCAAGACGTTTCTGTGTTTTCACTTTCGACCACCTTGGACGATTCTTCAGACTCCAAATCGCGACTAAATGAGTTGCTGAAAGGCATCAAAGAAACCGCGAATGTAAATGCATTAAAACAGAAGATAAAACGTGTTCAGCTCAGAGATAGAAATTTGGACGCACCGCTATCAAAGCCGGCAGCCGAGAGGCTTCATCGTAAAGTGGAATATGAGAAAACGACAAAAGACCTAAAAAAATGGGATGCGGTAGTTCAGAAGAACAGAAGAGCAGAAAGTTTATCGTTTCCGTTGAACCAGCAACCATTGAAAGTTGCTCCTATCGATGAGCATTTGGCCAGTACGAGAACGGACAAAATGACTCCATTAGAGAGGGAGATCTATGCGATTGTCAACGGGAATAAGTTTGCCGAGCGACCGGATCATGATTTATCCGTAGCTGAAGAGACAGCTCTCGCATCCATGAGCTTGGAGGAAGCTCAAGAAAGAAGAGCAGAACTTCAGAAGCATAGAGCATTGATGTCCTACCATGAATCCAAAAACAAACGTCAAAACAAGATTAAGAGTCGGAAGTACCATCGGATGTTGCGAAAGAAGAAGCAGAAAGAAGAAAAAGATTTGGAAACTGAGCCGGATTCGGAAATAAGAGTCGAGAGGTTGCGTGCGGAAGAGAGAGCATCTCTTAGGCACAGAATGGGCAGCAAATGGGCAAGAAATAGGGCGTTGATGGCTAAGCATGATGCCAATACCAAAGTTGAGTTACAGGATCAACTCAATAAGCATAGGGAGTTGACACAAAAGTTGCCGGAAGTTTTAGAAGACGATAAGATTGAAGCTCAAAGCTCAGATGATGATGATAATGATGATAAAAATTACATAAATTTTGCAGGAAATGAGCTTTTAAACGCAGCAGATAACCCTTGGCTGAGGTCGGTACCTGCAGTGGAAACTAACCCCGAAGATCAAGAAATTCAAAGTACCACTGACAAAGATGTCTCAAATAAATCTGAAGACATAGAGTTAGAGAGCATCCCCAGTGATACTGAAATCATTTCAGTCCAAAATCGCGAAAGATTAAGATCATGGTTGGCGGAAAAAAACACATCACCTGAACCCAATGTCTCATTTGAGTTCAACTACCTGGAAAAGGATGCAAAAGACAAATTCCAAAAGGCGTGTCTGCAATTGGCAGCAGAGTCCAGGACAGAAGTGGAGCAAGAAAAAGTTGCAATAAAACATGAAAGAGAAGATGAAGAGCAGGATGGAGATGGTTTGGTTGAAACTTTCCAAGAGAATAATATTGACAGTGTTGAACAAGTGATTTCAAAAACACGAAAACTAGTGGAAGATTTGAATGCTGTAGCTCAGAAACCTGTTAAAATTGATATTAAAAAGTCATTTTCCGTTTCCGAAACGAACTTGTCTAAAAATGAGGCAGATTTTGTTGAAAATGCTGAAAATGATGATGATCTAAAAATGACGATTCAGCAAGCTTTTGCTGATGATGATGTCATAGCTGAATTTACAGCGACTAAGAGAAAATTAATAGATGATTCAGCGCCAAAGGAAATTAATCTAACTTTACCAGGCTGGGGTAATGTGGGGTGGTGGCCGGTGTAGCCCCTCAGCGAAAACGGAAAAGATTCACAAACAAACCTCCCCCGCAAAAGCCACGAAGGGACAACAACTTGGGTCATGTTATTATCAACGAAAAACGTGACGTTCACATAGCAAAGCACCAGGTCAGTCAGCTACCTTTCATGTTTACCGATGCCGAACAATTCGAGCGCACGATTGCAACACCGATTGGCGATACCTGGAACACCCCCAGCACAGTGAAAGAGTTGACAAAACCAAAAGTTTCCACTCAAATCGGCGCAATAATCGAACCAATGAACAAATCAGAAGCATTTGAATCAGTAACGGAAAAGAATAAACCAAAGTCGAAGTTGAAATTTATTGAAGGCAAGAAAGTAACAAAAGCAAAAAGAAGGCAACAGCGAAATCAAAATTTATTGAAACTGTTAAATTAGTTGTTTTGATACATATGACCAGTCGTCTTAGACACCATATTTGGTTTGCGTTGGGCAGAACCAAAATTGTTAAAATCTTAGGCAGCAAATATAAATAACCTTTGTCATAATAAACGTGGGTATCACCTTACCATTAGAATTGATTTGGATTCTTTTCGGCAAGTAATCGCCGCACAGGCCAACATAGACTACTAACCTCTTGCATGATTTACAATGTTAACTATAAACTGCAACTTTTTGGTCACTTGACTATGTTTGTTTAACTTGATGGTTCACAGACAGGATATTGTACAATATTTCCTAAGTTGCTTTACCTAGGTGATGCAAAATAACGATATAATTAAGTTATTTGCTTTAAATTGATAAGCAAACTCACTATTTGAGTTTTTGCTAACATTTTTATAATCTTTGTGGTGTTCTATGTCATGTGGGAGAGAAAAGTTTGGTCTCCAGTTTCTAATTTATCGGGATTTAGTTTTTTTGAAATCATGTTCAAATGTGAATCTAAAATTATTCACTTCAGGTTTAGTTAGTAGATTCAAGCTATTAGCTTTACCAACCACAAGTTTTTTGTGCTTCTTTATGAATGACTGTTCGCCTTTTTCGGGTTGCAAAGTTTTGTAAAGTTCTTCAACCCAATCTGCGTCACGTTGCATGCTCAAGCAAGTGGGGCAGTGTACAACGAATTTTCTCGTTGTTGGGGGCCAAAGAAAGGTATGGTATAGCATGTTGTTCAATAAAATAAATCCAGGTGTTTTATAACATATGTAAAATTAAGTGGTTTAATAAAATAAATGCAACTAGGATTGCATATCCTTCTCGTGTTTTGTATCATTTTGAAAAAAGTTATACTTTAATATTAAGTAAACTGTAAGGTTGCTAGTGCAGTGTGTAGTGTATTTTAGGAATATTTATTTATATATATTTTTGATAAACATATATTTATATAGTTTCAGTTTTTAAAGACCATTTTGATTCTGCCATGTTTTCGGCTTATCCCAGTGATCCAAAAGTAAAGAGAGTGGTCAAAGTAAAGGTTAAACCCAGAATCTATCTGCACAGTGTTATACAATGGCCTTAGGTTGATTGGCCACTTTATACTATTTCTACTTTTATATTCCATCAGACCGTCTGAATTTGCCGGCAAAATGAAAGTTGTCAGAGTTTCTCAGCCACCAGATTCCGACCATGTTACCCTGTCTTTGGAACTTGGGGGGAAATTAAAACAAGTGAGCGGTTCAGCTAATATCTCACTAATCTAGATTAGTGATTTTCCTCACAAATTCTGATTATGACTTTTTTTTAGTTTTTATGTACTTTGGTATGTAAACTGTAAACTAAAAATGGTTGTATTTTGTATTTTTCAATTTTTGTCATTTTTACGATTCTAGGTTAGCAACCTAGCCATGAAAATGCGACATTTGGCGTAACGCTAGTAATCATCAAAAAACATTATGTGCACATTGAAATTACCCAGCAATGCACATGGATAATTCCACTACTGTATAATGTTCTACTAGATTTAAGGAAGGTTCACAAAAAGTTTTGCGGCTCCCCGAGATTTTTTTGTGGAATATGTTTAAAATGATTTATAAAGTGCAAAAGGTTGTCGACCCTGGCCTTGCCCATGCAAACAGCAAGCAGCCAGTATTGATTTTTTGAAACCCTGATCTTTTAAAAAGAACTTGTGACTTTTACTCAGGCATGGGTAACATAAGGCCCGCAGGCCGGGTCCTGTCCGTGAAGGGATTTTGACCGGCCCGCAGACTGTATCTAACCATACCGTGTAATAAAGAGATTGAATAATATTCATGTAATAATCCGACCCACTATAAGGACTTCCATTTTCCCACATCTGGCCCACCGACTAAGGAAGCTGCCCACCCCTGCTTCTAACTGAAATGACTTTACCACATTTACTTTTCAGCTTCATCGGCCAAATGAAGAACCACTCGAGAAAACTTTTTGCCGTCTTCGTGCGACATTGCAAAATGCTGAAAAATCCAACAAGAAGAGAAAACACGAAGAAACAGGGAATTCCCAGACCGAAAATTCCCAAATCAATATGTCATTGCTAAATAAAGGTGGAGAACAGGTATTGGTTGCTTTCTGTGGTTAATGGAATGTAAAACTCAAGTTTTTATATTTTCGTCCAAAGTAAATGTATCAAAATATAAATTAGGGCTACAATTATATATAGATAATCACAATACTACTCGGCTACGATACTAATAAATAAATATCACGGCTTTTATACCACATATGCGTTATTTTGTCATAATAATTGCATTTAAAAATAAGCCAATACAAACATACGTATGCGACCATTAAAAAAAAATGTTTTCAGTAAAAGTTTGTTTTTTATAGCCAAGGGGGCTTACACCTATATTTAATAGCCTACCCACTATAAAATAATTGCCACTTTCTGAATTGCTAAAAGGTAATAGCTAATAGGTCTCCACTTGCTTATAATTGCAACAACCACCCTCCCCTTATAAGATCTCTATATTCGTTAAAACTTTACAGAAATAACCACCCACCCGCTTGTTTAATGGTACTGGGAGTCCACCAGCCGAAAGGTGCAATAACCACCCCCCTCATATAAAACTCCCACTTCATGCAGTGTCCACTTGCTGAAAGATGCGATGAAGTGTGGAAAGATGCAGCGATGCTGGAAATCCATGATGAGAAGTACCGCGTTGTGTACAACCCACCCACTGTGGCGATGATTAAACTTCCTCAATCCCCACTCGCTGGGATGACGTTGCACCCCGTGCTTCAGTTCGAATTCGCAACCCACCAATTCTCTAAGTAGGTGTTATTTGGCATTATGTGATGTTATTAAAGTTGAAGTATACTATTTGCGAAATGTCTTAAAAAAACAAAAAAACAGTATTATAGTAAAACAGTATTATATTGGTTTTTAGTTTTAGGATACAATATTCATGTTTATCCCTGTGATTGAGAAAGCCAAGGGATTTTCACACGGACAATCGTCAGATCACCTCGCGCCCACCATCGGGTTACCGGAGCTATTGCAGTGTGTATTTTTTGCTTTAAATAATATACAAATACAATATGAATTATAAATTCTCAACATTTTTTTCGGGACATTGTGACGTTACAATATACAGGATGAGCATTTTAAAATAAACTGCAGTATACTGACTCCGCTTTTCTCCGCCTTACATACAAGTCCATATGCTCTGAAGCATATGCAGGATAAGTTGAAATATCTATATCACTGTGTGTGGTGCCATACATTACAGAGCTATGTATAATTATGTTGTCATTAAAAAATGCAAACTATACTTTCACTGAAATATTCATATTATGTTTATTTAAATAAATTTTATTTTTTATTAAAATATCCAAATTATGTTTTCTTTGGTTGTATTCAGATTTGCGTGGTATAAAAGTAAAGAAAATGAATGCAATGGGAATGGAAAAAAGAAAAGTAATTCCACCACCCAATGGGAATTCATTAGCAATAACAAAGTAAGATTGAATGGATGAGTTTTTATATTTTTCTTCAATTGACCGACATAAATTACATTGTTATTTCTGTGAATTAGAATTCTATTTAACTTAGTTTAAGGTTTCTGATTCTGAATTGACTAATAAATTCCAGAGGGGTTCTCTAGACAGCGGCCAGATGTGGGAAAATGAAGTCCTTGGTGGGCCGAATTATTACATGAATAGTATTTAATATTTTAAGTTAGGATATGGCTAGATACAGTCTATGGGCCAGTCAAACCCCTTTTTGGGCCGGACCTGGCCCATGGGTCATATGTTGTCCATGCCTGATCTAGAGCAACCTGTATAACTTATAGAAGTCTACCTAAACCCCATGTTAAGGCAGAAGTACTATGTGACTATTTCCCAAAGATACAAATCACAAATCTTCGTTTTAATTAAAAAAAACTTGTGCTTTGTTGGGTACAAGTGGTTATTCATTCGTTTGTGTATGTTTTTTAAGAAGTAATTCCTAAATGTCCCCATTAACACAAAAGTGAAATATCGACCCCTTTGTCACCTTCTATTGACACCAGAATTCTATAATAGGTTTTAAAATACTGGTGGTGAACTAAAATATGTGATCAATGATTAGGTTTTTGTGATCGTTAATTTATCTATTTTATTCTATTTTTATATTGGTTCTGCTTGTTTTAATGATCAGATGTTTTGTCGTATTTTCATGTTGCTTACCCGTATTCCATAAATATAAACTATGTTGAATAAATCGTGTTGAATAAAAATAGAATTAACTCTTTCCCTCCCAACTCGCCATATATCGCGAGTTGGTGGTAAAACATGGCATCCCGACTGTACATAAATGGGTGCAAATCTAAAAAACGATTTCTCCGCAATGCGTAATGGTAGAGACCTCAGCTATGGCTCATTCGATCAAGGAAACCCTATATTTTATTCTCTGTGATTATCGTGGAGAAATATTAAAAATGCGAGGAGTGATAGCCTTTCTTTTTCAAGGCTTCGCCTCTTATTTCTATCGATTTTACACGAATTTACACGTGACTAACTCAGCCAATAGGAGTCGTGTTAACTTGCAGAGAAGCTCTTTTTGTCAAGCAAGTCTTTCTTTACATTCTCTGTGAATTTCGTGCCGTTGAGATAAAAGGAGAGCGTTGGTGACGTTTTCGCAGCAGGCGGTTATGCTTCGTGTTCACCAAAGCATGAATCCAGCTGGGCCTGCTGAGCGCACGATAAAGAAAAAGGCGGTCGAGACTAGCTAGTTCGGTGTGCCCTGCTTTAAAGAATATTGGATATAGTATTTGCGTTTGTTTGGTTTTGTATGCCCTTTTTACACTTCCTTCACTGTTCTTTTTTATACTTTTTACTATTTTAGTTCTACAAAACTAAAAACTTCAATGCCGTTTTGGTTCAAGTTTTCATAATATAGTCAGAAAAAAGGGAAATTTCAATTACAAATAGTAAAAAAACTACTGAAGATAGAAATACAGTTCGAATTTTCCTGAGTACAAAAACTATTAGACAATCTACATTCCAATTTTCATCTCATTTGGGCATTCCAATAATAAGTGAGTATCTTCGTGTTGTCAGTGCACCTCAAATTTTTCAAAGTCGAGCAGAATTTTCTTTGCATAAAAAGTGGTGTTCACTAAAGTTTACATAATATATTCTTTATTAGAGGTAGATTTTAGATGTGCAGCTTGTTTAAAAGAGGGATAAATTATCTTTCCAACCATACTAAATATTAAATCATAGCATAAACTTTAGAAAAACTGTGCTAATTTGAAAATGACTAAAATTGTAAAAAACACTGCGGGACAGCATGTTTGAATTAATGCATTTGGCCGGGAGTGAAAGAGTTAAACAATTACTGCAAACCATGCAAGCAATTATGAAAAAAGACAAAAACACGGTAGAAGTGCTTCTTAGACACTTACTCTAATAAAAAATGTTTAAAAAGATAAATAAAAAACTGTGTTTGACAAAAGAATACCATCTTATAAGATATATTTATAAGCAGACAGTATAACGTTACTCACTGACATTATTTTTTTCATCACTAAATATGAGATATTAAAAACCAAATCCCAATTTCTTTTTCCAGTTACACGCACCAAGCTTTTCCGATGTTGGATTCAAGTTTAAATTAAAAGTCACCCCAGGTAGTGAGATTCACCCAGCCCCTGTTAATGATCTCACTAGCAATGATGTCACAAGCGATGATGTCACTAGCGATGATGTCACCAGTGATGTCATAACATTAGAAGATATTTCTGGACCAGTGTTACCAGCTAGAAATAGTTACCTCTTTGATTGTAGACACGTACACACAACGAAATCATGCAGCGGCAACACGTAAGTCATCTGAAATTCCCATGTGATCATTGTTCATTCAAAACAACCCTTAATAAAATCTCCAATTACCAAATGGTTACTTAATGTGACTAGCCCTTTGCTTTTCTTTTTAATTTGGCCCATATTTCGAATCAATGATTGTCTTATTACCAGGCCCACTTTTAAATGTAGACATCATTAACAAGGTCTAGGTTGATCTATTTTTAATCCAATTTTTAACTTTAAAAATATTTGAATTGGTCATGCAAATCATTTGGACACACGACCATTCCTTTATTGTGAATTAAGCTATTAAAGTGGAAAGCACAACACCTACGTTATTTTCTTTTCTTTACCCGAATAAGTATTTTTATGATGCTGCTGAAAGTATTAACACTCCGATATTGGACATGTTATGAACGGTAAAAGAAATTTTCTCTTGCAATAATGAATATTTGTTTTTTATTTATATACACCCTAGTTGAATAGAAAAGTTTTTTATTTGCAAAAGAAAGTTTTTTATTTGCAAGAGAAAATTCTTACTCATGCGACATGTGTCACACGAGTAAACACATGAGTGTTACTACGGATTTTTGGCCCTGGACACCTACTGATGAAAAAAGAACCTGGTGGTCAGTATGACACCTAGTGGTGGAACCTTTAAAATACGTGGTGCTTTGTACCCCACCTTGTGGATGACACATATTTCTATCGACACCTAGTTTAGTTTAATTGAATTTATCACCCAAGGTTCCGAATGGTTTGTTACAACATACTGGCCGATTGTTACGCAACTCAGACTTTCGCTCGAAAGGAATTATTTCCATATTGTCCTGATGACTTCATAAAGATCGACTATCGAATCCAGCTTATTCAAAAAGAACTTGAAGGTTCGAGATTTCCATTGTTACATCATGAATAGAAAATTGTCTTAAAAATGTTTCCACTAATTACGAAATGTGTTTTTCTGCGGTAAATCGAAATCTTCACAGTTTAAACTACAATTTGCAACTTGATTCAGATTTTCGTTCTCATTTATATAATTTTTAGAACTAATCTTGACTTAATGTAACAGCCGAGCACCAAAAAAAAAATTGTTTTATAAAAGATTATCAAAAATGTCATAATTTGTTTATATGATTGATATTTATGATATCTTATTCTTTTATATTCTTTATTTCTGATGAAATTTATATTTTATAATCCTTATCTGTATTTTCACAATATGTTGTCCATAATCTTTAAGATATTATGATCTGTTTTTAATCCTTCTTTATTTCTTTATTAAGCTCAGTTTCGAACCCAAGATGCGTTCGTTACTGAGACCGTTCTGGTTTAAAGTCGGTATATATAAATATATAGGTCGTGTTAACCATTTCGCCACACAACCGTACTTAGATCCTTATTTATGACATCATAGGTTACCATGGCGATATTATCTGCCTTCAGGAGGTCGATCGTTTCGTCTTCCAAGACCACTTGGTGTCCTCGATGTCTCTTCAAAACTTCGCTGGAGCGCTGGCGACGAAGAAACATTGCAAGGAAGGAGTTGCATTGTTTTATAAACGGGATCGATTCAAGTAAGTAATGTAACAATGCTACTTGTGACCACATCTTGTTAGTGACAAATAGAATTGTCTAAAGAGATAAATGAAATGGTGATACTTGTGTATTAGCTTACATCTAAATTGTGGGAAATTCAAATATAAGGTTTTATCCTAGGTTATTGTTTTATAACTCTGGGTAAAACCTTTATTCATTGACTTTTTGGAAAATTTGTCTTACTCAGGTGGAAAATTCCGTAAACAGTCAATATGTATGTAGCGTAGTCATGAAATATATGTAACATCCTTATATGTGTTGTAATTAATTTCTAAATAAAATAACATAGTTTATTAATATTCTGCTTCACGCAGTTTACTCTTTTAAAGCTTTTTACTCAACTTCAGGTTGATATCAGTGGAAAACAAAGTTCTCCAAGAATCGCTTGAAAATGACGAAGTAAATAAAGAGTTATTGGAGAGAGTTTCACGGAATCAAAGTTTTAAATCCACGGTTACACAACGGGGTTCTTGTGTGTTGGTAGGTGTAGCGTTTCAGCACAACTTATGTTTATTGCTCGGTCTACCGCATCTACTGCCAAAAAGCAACCGTCTCTCAAGCGAGGCACAACCAAAAAGTACAAAATCATACAATCAAATAATCATCGTAACAGAAAATACGGAAGCATCTAATTTATCTGAAAAATTTTAAATAACGACATGGAGACAATATGGTTGTGTACTTCTTTTTTCACTTTTTTATTCTGTTTTAGCACAACATGTGATAGTTGGTTGTGTACTTCAAAAGGCACATATTAAATGTTGCCTAATACCAACCGATTGATTTTACAAAAAAACTTGGGCAATAAACTGTAATAACTCTGTTAACGCAATAGTTGGCATGAGCTGGAATTCAGTGTGTTTTTCAGTTTGGGGAAGCACCACTTTGTTTAAAATTGAAATTTTGCAATTTCAGCTGGCAGTGCTGCAAAGCATAGAAGATCCACGTCGACATCTAGTGGTAGCAAATACTCATTTATACTGGCACCCGAGGGCGCCAAATATCCGTCTTGTTCAGGTGATTCAGTTCATACATCATTGTACAAAGTCCATTCAATTATGGGTCAACCTACATTTTCAATGATCTTAGTTGGTTGTGGAAAATATAAAGTTTATTCCACATTAGTTTAAAAAGAAAATGTTTAACAAAACAAACAAAATTTGGATATATCTCAAAATCTGTAAATTTTAACTACTTCAAATCTATTAGAGAGGTTTTCATGTCTTATTTACTTTTCGTTTAAAGAAAAACGTATCCAATGCAACCAGTACTGTATAATTGCTAAATCCGGCCGGTGAGGTTTTTACCAAGTCAAAATTAGGACGTAGTTATTCTAATTTGAGCGACGTGCGATGTGCGAAGGTGAGTTGGCCCTCGCACCCACCGTGAGGATACCCGAGCTATTGCAGTGTGTTGTGTATAATTCAGACGTTTGTTCAATTTAGGTGCTATCTTTTAGGCAGAACCTATCTTTTAATATTTTTGGAACAACCTATTTTTTAATATCGGATGTTATTATTCTCATCAGAATATTGAACTTTATAGTATACAATCCATTTAGTCGCACAAGTTTTTACCTAACCCCCTTTTGTACCAACCAAGTTTTAACCTAACCCCCTTTTTAACAACCGTGTTTTTACCAAACCGCCATTTAAATCCCTTTAACCAACTATTATAGATGGGAATTGTTCTAAACTTGGTGAAAGCAAAAGTCGACTCTATGCTTTCCACTGATGGAGCTATTGTCACCCCAATCATCTGCGGGGATTTAAACAGTAACCCCACATCTGGTGTATGTGACCTCATTCGTGATGGAACCCTTCCATCCAATCACGCAGATTGGTATGCAGGTGATATTGCTCATTGTGATGTCATATTCTAATATCTGTTACAACACAATGCCGGGTGATTGACAAGTTACTCCAGGGTTTGGCCTTTAGAATCAGTCATGGGCAACATACGGCCCACGGATCGGGTCTGGCCCGTGAAGGGATTTTGACTGGCCCGCAGACTGCACCTAACCATACCATGTGATGTGGCCCTTGTATTAGTGAATAAAGAAGTGGCATGAGGTAAACTGACAATATAACTCGACGTTCAGAACGAATAACCTGTTCATACACATTTATCCCCGAATTTGTCTCATTTAAATATCGGATTAAATTCTCAGGGGGTATCACGAACTATCACGGCGGTGATTGGACGTTGTCTCACGACATGAGTTTCATCAATTCATGCGGCTCGCTATCGTATACGACTTACGTGACGGCTTTTACGGGATGCCTGGATTACATATTCATCAACCCACAGCAAATCAATGTAAAACAGGTGAGACCTGGTTGATTGTGCTGCTGTCTGCCGTTTTGTTTGGATATTAAAGATTGAAGGAGGATATTTATGTGGACATTATGGATTAGAATAGGATATTTTTCCCAATGATAACACGGTCAATCGGCGTATTACCTTGCTTCCACCGTATGATTACAGGAGCTATTGCAGTGTGTTTTGTATGATTGAGACGTTCTTCAGTTTTAGTTCAACCTAACCACTGGAGTAACGAAGAGTGGGGTGTCTTTGTTGGAGTAACGGGCATTTTAAGGTTTAATTCCTGGTCCCGGGGCTACCATGGACCAACCCATCGAATGTAGTGTATTATGGCTAACATTCCTGGTTCCGGCGCTACCGTAGACCCGCCCGTAAAGCCACTGAGTTCAGGCGATGTCCGCGAAGTGTCTTGCACAACGAAAGCCTTTTAGACAGCCTCTGGTTTCGATCCCACAACCTGTTTATTTGTCTACATACTGCCAACGTTCTTGCGGATAAGCTAACCGACCAGTTGTTTAACACTCCCCGATCATCCAACCGATCTTGTATTTTATAACCCCACCACCTGTGTAGGTGGTTCCCCACCCGCCCCATAATCTCGTCACAATGCATACCGCACTGCCATGTGTTACGTCACCATCCGATCACATCGCTCAGGTCGTTGACCTTGAGTGGGCTTGACCGATAGTGACCCCAAATGAGGAAATGATGGGTTACCCGAACCCCATAATACAGAGAATCACCAATTCTCTATTATGTGCATTTTAACAAATGTGAATTTTAAATTTTAATTAAACCGCATCTCTGCCTATTTTTTTGGTTTCCAACTTTTTAGGTAATTTTTTCGTCCATTGTGTTGAATCGAAATAAAAAAATGCTTATTTCAAATCTGATATAGTAAATAAGGATGGCATACCTAAGTTGATGCCTTAAATTCTTACTGGCATTACGTATTTCACGCACTTAAGTCAATATGTACATGGGATATTTGAGTTTTAACTGCTTGCTCGCCATTGCCTTACGAAAGTTACTGCAGTTTGTCGTATATGATTGAGACGTTCGTTTAGTTTTAGCAGGTGATGATTTGTTTATTTCCGTGAATAGGAGTATATAAGGGGAGTTAACACGGGTAATCGTCAGATTAGGTCGCGCCCATCGTCTGGTTACTGGAAATATTACAGTGTGTTGTGAATGATTAAGTCGTTTTTTTAATTGTGATAGAACCTATTAATTCACAAGGTTAGAGCAATGTCCGTTATAGGGGATCCACACGTACTTAACCGACTAGCTAACTACCAGTTTCGAGTCTGCAATCTTTCGGATAAAAAGCGATGCACCAAGCTTTTTGGTCGGATGATAAAATATAACCCATTAATCCACCGGGTTCTTACAATTTCTTTCTAAGGACACAGACGACCAAGCAGCGGCTAGTTATATTCCTACCATTAAGGCATTGATAACTGACTGGCCCTGCCCAACCATGTTACATTGTACAAATAATCTAATTTGCCGGTTCCTACAATTTTATAAATCTACTCTTCATGCAAACAGTCGATCTGTATTTTTGTTATTTACTGTTACTACCTTTGTTTGAATTAATCCGCACTAGCTAAATAAGGAGTCTTGTAAAAATAGTATAAATGGGCCAATTAAAAATGAAATGCACAGAATTGTGAGTGAAAAATAAATAGGTTTGCAGGACGGTATGAGCGTGCAGAATTTACAGCAATAACTCTTCTAAACCCCATGGAGGAAATCTGACGATATATATCTCGTGTTATACTGATGACGGTCTTGTTTTCCACTTACAAAATAAGCGGTTGGAGGTTTTTTAGTTTCACACAAATCCTGTTGAACCTAACGGCAATACTCTTAAGTACTTATTATTAGCAGTTAAATAAAAAAAATGCTAAGAAAACTGGAGAGTGTCAACCACGTGTGAACCTCTACTATTTTTTCATCGCCGTCCCATGTCCAATACTTAAAGATAACCTGCTGTTATTAAAATATGAGCAAACGTCATAATATCCTGTGCTTACAGTCGGATTACCAGAGTAAGCATACTTTTAACATGTTACCACTGCTGCATTTAACAGCACATTTTTATATTTTAATTATTTGTTTCGGCGCAAATTTTAAAATATAGCCAATTGCAAAATTAGTGCCAAGGCCGGATTAGAGAGCTCGTAAACCATCAAATTTCGTTTGTTGTTCTCTGTTGGTGTACGTGTGTCATTTCGCCCTTGAAAATATTATCAAAAAATCAATACTTATGACTCCGAATTACGTCACATCGCGCTGTCCATGGAGCGTATACACAGGTCCCAGGTGTTTAAATAGCATAGGATATTCATGTTTTTGAAATTGTCAAAATAGCCTGTATCAGGGCACCACAGGAAGTTACACTTTGATAGTACGTGTTTTGTCGTCATGAATATCGATTATACTATTTTTACGGCATAAACCCGCTTGTGCCCACTTCCTTAAAATTTATGGCCCTTTTTTAAAAATAATTTGATCTCATAATTCCATTCCATAACAATCACTTCACTACGCATGTCACAAATATGCTAGCGTCATCGGGGAAGCCCCAAACGTTGCCATTTGGACTATGACAAGTTTTAATTATAGAATAAGAAACAACTTGTTTCGGATGCGATTTACGTACGAAAACGCAAGAGATTATGCGGCTACTGACCTATTTATATCAGATTAATGACCCAATGTCAACCAAAGTCAACTAGCATTTTATGCAAATTAGTCTCTTGATATTATGACGGCATAAGGCACAGTATGAACAAATAATTACACAGTAACACGGCCTTGATATAAATCATGCTCATAACGTAACATTGAAATCTTATAGTATAAACAAGTTATGACGCAGTGGAGTCTATTTTAAGTATTTATTTATCTTCTAAATTGGGTTTTATGTTTGCCTTGCCCGGCCAAGTCAATAAACAAGGTATATACCAAGAAAGAAGGACTTAAAAATTTGAAATTTATTTTGTAAATGGTGAAGCAGAGCATGTGCTAAAACAAACGGTAATAAACCAGTCGAATCGCGGTATAACGGATATATCTGCATGATGATGAAGCCTGTTTCTTATCCACAAAGATGTAAATGAACCAAACATCCACAAAAATAGTTAATACGGCAAGACTGTGGATATTTATGGTGCTTAAAAAGTCTTACCTTTTTACAAAGAGGAAATAAAGTTTCGATCAAATGGATTTCCGATTTATAATTTCTGATTTTTCCTTTTTTCTAATTTACGATTAGTTCTGTAAAAAATATACTTTACAAATATAAACATTCTTTGCACCTGCCGTTCTTTTTTTAATTTTCTACCGAGCGAACTTTTGAAGCCATGATGAGTTTTGAAGCCATTACAAGCCGTTTTTGTATAGGAGTCGGTATATGTATCGTGGGCGTTACCCATTCGGCACAGAATTCTGGCTTAGCCGACGGGGAATTCCCCAAGTAAAAACAAAGTCAATATTTGAAATTGTCGTGATCAACGCGATTAAACCTACCCAGAGGATGTTACAAGGGCATTAGTCGTATTAGCACTTGACTATGCTCGGAGAGCCGGAGATATATCAGTGCTATGCCATCTTGCAGGGCAAATCACAAGAGCTAAATATGATGAAAGCAAGAATTATGTAGCTTGTGTGTTTTATTGCGCAAATATAAATAGCATAGTACAAAGGCACAAAAAGTAAAAAGAACACAGTTTTGGTATACATTGGGAGTATATATAATATGCAAACACTATGACTCGGCAACAAAATAACTGACAGAAAAGCAGCAAGCACGTTGCGTCATAATTCAACAACGAAACACGTCATAATGAAATAACAAAACGTCAAAATGGATTAATGAAACACGCATAACACTAAAAATGTTGACGACATTTGAAAAATATAGTGACCACAAATATAAAACGAGCACAAAGTAATAAATATAATTAAATCAAAAAATCTGTCAAGCTCACAAAACACCATGGGCATTAACAAGTAGAGGGTACGGGGTACGTGGCAAGAAATATACCATAGACCTTGTTAAAACCGTTTAGGTAATTGATTAACTGCATCAAGAACTTGTAGTTTCGTACGATTTCCAACGAACGACTTGGTAATGACGGATTACGGCAAATGTCGCATGGGGGGTATTCGCTAAGTAATGTCACGTCCAAATCCAGACAGTACGTAGCCGTCATCTGTCGGTGAAATTGCTTAATCAGATCAATTAGTAGGCATAATGTTAGTCGGATTAATAAGCGATTTATTTAGTTTTTTGGCGACAAAAAAATACATATTTTTGGTGTACATGCTTTTATCTATAATAGAGTTAAAATATAAGGATATGGGATCGTGGCTGGTGCATATACAGACAATATTACGAAACCAGGAATCCTTTTGCACTAAAAGATCCATTTTAACCGATATTAAGTAACAATATTTTTGCAATAAATGTGTGAGATAATGAGGCGAGTGTTCTTCTGTATGTTTCACTTATGCATTGGTATTAAACTTATTAAGCTGCAGTAGAAATAGAATTAATAAAAGCCATATCAAAAAAATGAAGAAGCCGCAAATTGCCGACCTCTGTACTAAACCGTTTAAATATCCAAATATAAAACACAATTTCGTACAACTTACATCAAGTTGAAAATCAACCATTAGTGACGACATTAGTTGTGTGACGTCTGTCATTATGGTAGTGATATTGGAAAACTCTCCCCATCCATACGCCCCTTCATGACCAAACGCGTTTTGCAGATAATAATTGAAGTCTTGGAGCCCGTTCATGTTCTCGGTGAAAACGTCTTCGTAGTCATAACGGTTCTGAAAAAAATTTAGAATTAAAGTAGGGTTTCGGTCTAAGACCACCAACTAGCGTTAAACTAAAAAAATAGTTAAAAAGTTATATCATAAATATTTTTTTATAACTCGACAAAAACTCTACACAGAAAGATCAGGAACTTATAAGGAAGGTGTCTTCTTATCTACTATTTTATTTTACTGTAAACTGTATTATAGAAAATAAATTAATACTTTTCAAAAATTGTCCTTCTTTATCTATACTAGAAATGATTAACAGTCTGTCCTTTTTACTTGTCATGCTGATTCACTATTTTGTCCTTACCTCATTGGGTACTGCTTTGGGGAGGTTTTCGAGGTAAAGACTCGTGGATTCGATCTTGCAATCGCTGACTGAGGTACAGTCCATGTACGATCTGATCTGTAAGCATCAGTTGGTTTAGTCAGTTAGTTTTGCCGGGAATTAATGATTTGAATTTATGCAGACAACCTTCAGGTTATGAAGATCGAATAATTTAGATTTGTACACGAGTAAACCTTGATAAGCGCACCACACGTCCATCTGTGCCAATTTCCACAGCACCGATTAATATACAATTGCAGACCAATCAACCTTGATAAGCGCACTATATGTCCATTTGAGTCAATTTCCACAGCACCGATAATATATATTTTCAGACCAATGAACCTTAATAAACACATATCATCTGTTTCACGTTTTCCTTTGTCACAGCAGTCTGCCGAAAGTTTTTTCAAACCTTTACAGCAAAATAAAAATTCTAGAACTTACAAATATGTCGAGGGCTTCGTTAACGCCACTGGTTATGCTTGCAAGTTGTGCTTGCAACGCGTCGGAATTTTCCGTGCTTCTTGTGACGCCATTGAGGGGCATACATGACGTCATAATACAGCAAGCGAGGAGAACAATCAGGTTGGTGAACTGCTTCATTTCAGCTTGGCTTGGAATTCGGGAATGTGTTTCGAACCCTCATCTGGCTTATATAGGACGTGCTTCTCACCGGTTTATTGACAAAGGAACGTATCTCTTTTTCACATAACTGACGCCACATGGTGACCCGATTACGCACAAAAACAAACATTATCAAAATTAACCGACCAGTCGTAAAACAAATCTAAAAAGACGCTGGAATATACAAATTCCCCCCCAAAAACACGTATTATTTCGCTTTAAAGTATAATTGACGATGATAAATTATTGCATCACATCTTGTTTTGAAAGAGGCAATTAGCTAGTCTCGTTACGTCACGTTATGTTTAGATAAAAGTACAAGTTGGAATCACAAATACTAAATATTTATCCTGCGATAAATGTAGGAGTTGCGTAACGCAGAGCAAAATGAACCAAATTTAATATATTGCAACTTTGCAAATTATGCAAAAAACGACACGGTTCGGAGTTGTGATAAAAGGCGGAAACGCGGTTTAAAAGGAAGCGGAAATATGATATGTTTATGGGATTACCAAGAACACGATTCAGGGTACACAGTTGATACGAAGATAAAATTCAACCTGAATCCTAACAATAGCACAATACCGTGGGAAATTCTCTATTTTCGCAAAGGAAACATTAATTCCCAATTACCGGTCAGGATATCAGTTCGAACAATTTGTCTTAAAACCCTTAATTGTTATGATTCGATGTAGTAGATAGGCCGCCCACGAGTTATCGATTTTTTCCGTTCTTGTACTTGCGATAATCCGAAAAATACCCCGACTTCTATAAAACGCCGACGCGACACGGGCCGGGGTAGACTCGCCATAAACCCTGATAAGGTCATATATTTAGACATTGTGTGTTTTTTGGTTTCTAGATACCGGATGCACTGATTGATGTGACGTCGCATACCAACCCACTTGTTATTTTTCTCCTTGTAAGTTTTTTCAAGCGCATGACTACCATACAATGTATGTAAAATGACGCAGTATAATTCTTGTCGCATACCTGCTTTGCGTAAATCCCTTTTCTTCCGGCACTGTAAAGTTCAAAATGATGTAACTTCTAATCATTGTGGGTTAATAGGTATCTAGTTTCCATAATGGTTAAATCATAAAAGCCGCGCGTTGTTTACTAACATTGCGCAATAAAACGAAGCTAATTAGTTAAGTCCATTCACACAGTGAAAACTTTCCCGTTTATATTTTTTTATAGAAGGTCCGGTTGCGTACTTTCATCGTCGAAACTAAAAATAAATTAAGAATAAACTAAAAATAAAACCGATGCTTACGCGCCAAACTAAAAATAAACAATTATTAAGGAGAAATGAAAACGTGGGTTACTACCTGACTTACGCAGGTACAGGTTAAGTCTGTCATTAAATAGCTTCCGAGTTTGCGGAAATTTCCCGCACTATAAAGTTTAGCGTTATGCTAACATTTGTTTATTTAAACAAGTCATGCGTTTTAAACGTTAGCTGTGCCAGTCTAGTGGTATCATGACAGATTTCCATTCATCCGACCCCGAGTTCAATCCTCGACTGGGAATATTTTTTTTTCGTTGGTCAGATGGACCAAAGATTTAATAAGTAGGCCTTTTCCTCGCTCACTCCAATTATAACCATGAATAAATAAAACTGTATGGATTTCCGCCAAAAAGGTTAAAAATGTCATATTTATCGACAGTTATACTATGCACATTGAGCAAATATGGTTTTGCGCTTTTCTTTCAATCAAAAAATTCAATTTTTCATGTTTTATCTCTCTGAATGGGATAGTGCAATGGGCGTTAACACACGGGCAATCGCCAGATCACCTCGTCTCCACCGTCGGGTTACTAGAGCTATTGTAGTGTGATATGTATGATTTGGACGTATGCTTCAGTCCTTTAATTTGATAGAACACACTATACCGCTAGGTTTAGGGATTTTTTAAAGTGCTTTGACCGAACGGACTAGCTAGCGACCAGTTTTGAATCTGAAACTTTACGGCTAAAAGACGACACACTTACCCAGACTGTCGGATTTTAAATCTTATACCTAATAACAACCAGTCACATCGCAATAGTTTTGGCAATCCGGCTATGTGGACAATTTGATAACTTCACAGATCATGAAGACGCGGCAAGCCAGGGGAAAACAAAATATGGTACATGCGCTGCGAACACACTTTAATGTACTCAATTAGAAGACAAGTTAAATAGACGAAGTGCCTCATAAAAGTTAACAAAACTATAAATGAATAGGGTAGCTTCTCATGTTTCTTGACAGGAATAGGACAATGTATAGTAATACGGCAAATCGTCCGATTACCTCGTGCCTGTCGTCAGGTTGGAAGATATATTGCAATATGTTTAATACTTTGAGACGGTTTCTACTTTTTAGCGCAACTCAATAACCCACTAAGAACATTCTAAAGAATTAGCATGCTATGGACGAGCTATTGGATCGTGTTCAGAGTTTTAAAATTGTATAGCACTGCTGGTGTAGTGGTATCATGCAAGATTCCCATTCTTGCGACCCGGGTTCGATTCCCGGGCAGTGCAAACTTTTTTTGTTAGCCTGTTAAAATGGTTAGATGCTTGTTGGGAATCATAAAGAGCGTATAATTATGTTTCTATCCGTAAAAAGGAAAAAAACAGAAAGTGTTAACATATGGACAATCGTCAGATTTCCCCGTTCGCGTCGTCGGTTAAACGAAGCCATTGCACAGTTTTGTAATATACAAAGCGGCTTGCCAATGGACTCAACCGCCCGTTCAAAACGACATGATATTACAACGTCACCACAACAGACTGTATATCAGTCTGTCACATTGGGTATTTGTCCAAAAGCCGGATTAAACACAGCCCTGGAACGTATTCAAGACACTTCTCGTTACTGCAATCTTTCGGCCGAATAAATAGGCGAGGTCTACACTTAAGAAGATAAAATAATTGATTAAAACTTTTACACGTAATGGGCATAACCGCCATCCGTGAAGTGAAGATAGCGATGGGAAATGAATAATAATCAGTGCCATACTGATGAATTAGCATGCTATGGACTATGGCTATTGCATCGTGTCCAGAGTTATAAAATTGCAAAGCACTGCTGGTGTAGTGGTATCATGCAAGATTCCCATTCTTGCGACCCGGGTTCGATTCCCGGGCAGTGCACATTGGTTTTTTTAGTCTGTTAAAGTGGTTACCGACGCTTCGGAAAGAGATGGATCGATCATATAATAATAATTTACTTTTTTTGTAAGTTGGAATTGTAGAAAACTTCCCAACTTGCTACAGAGAAACAAAGCCATAAACTTAAAATATTGAATCACTTATAATTTAGTAAGAAGGATTAAACACTCTCAAATACTAAGTGATATGACCAAACACACATCAATGTGGATAAATCAAACACAACAACCAAGTCGTATACAGATACATACTGGCTATATAACAAACCGTGTTTTAAAGTGTCAGAACACGATTATCTGGCGCCTTCACTATTTTTAATAATATTGCATCGCTATGGTAATATTAGGATATTTATGTTTATTCCTGAGAAAAACGTAGGGTGTGTTAACACACGGGTTATCGTTACATTACCTCACCTCTACCGTTGCGCTACCAGTACAGATTTGCCAGTGTGTCTGCCTGCATGATGACACGTTTCTTTAATTTTGGTACAATCCATTAATCTTTGCTAGAACAATTCAGTGGGTTCACGCAATGTCCTTGTTTATTAACTGACATTTAAAGCGAAGATCCATTTTCGTACTGGGCGGCGCTTTACTGTACATTTTTTTCAATTTCTAATTTTACTAATATTAATTTAAGTTGCACATTTTTTTTCGGGGTGAAACACATACGTTTTCCCACAAAGGCGATAATAGTATTTAAGGCACATCTCGTTACTGCCATCTAATGGCCGAATAAGTACATCTAATGGCCGAACTACAAATAAGACGATAAAATAATTGATTGAAACTTTGACACGTAATGAGGTAAAACCGCCAACCGTAAAGTGAAGATAGCGATGGGAAATAAATAAATAATCAGTGCCATACTGATGAATTAGCATGCTATGAACGAGCTATTGCATCGTGTCCAGAGATTTAAAATCGCGGAGCACTGCTGGTGTAGTGGTATCATGCAAGATTCCCATTCTTGCGACCTGGGTTCGATTCCCGGGCAATGCATATCGTTTTTGTTAGCCTGTGAAAGTGGTTACAGACGCTTCGGAAAGTGACCAAGCGATCATATTCCAATAATTTACTTCGTTTGCAAGTTGGAATTGTAGAAAACTTCCTAATTTGCTACGGAGAAACAAAGCGATAAACTTAAAACATTGACGAACTTATAGTTTAGTAAAAAGGATTAAACGCTCTTACATACTAAGTGATATGTCCAAACACACACACCAAGTGAATCAATCGAGTCTATATGTAATTAAACACAACAACCAAGTCGTATACAGATACTTACGGGCTCCACGGAAGGTATGTTGAGCTGACCAATACACTTGTACAATTAAGATAAAATGAAAGTAGCAAAATGTGAAAGCACCAATTGGCAGCATTTTGCTACATAAGCAGAATAAGCAAGTGATGGTGACGTATACTTTCAGAGACACCAAAAGCTCACTTTTTTTATGACAGGTTCGACAGCTTTGGGAGAAATATTCGAAAGGACCCGACCTCGAAATTGTTGGGAAACACAAAGAGCGTATAATTATGTTTTTATCCGTAGAAATGAAAAAACCAGAAAGTATTAACCTACGGGCAATCGTAAGATTACCCCTTTCGCACCGTTGGTTAACCGGAGCCATTGCACACTTTTGTATTATACAAAGCGGCTTGCCAATGGACTCAACCGCCCGCTTAAAATGACATGATATTACATCGTCACCGCAACAGGCTGTATATCAGTCTGCCACATTAGATATTCGGCCAAAAGCCGGATTAAACACGGCCTTGGAACGTATTAAAGGCACATCTCGTTACTGCCATCTTTCGGCCGAATAAATAGGCGAGGTCTACACAAGAAGATAAAATAATTGATTGAAACTTTTACACGTAATGAGGTATAACCACCAAACGTAAAGTGAAGATAGCGATGGGAAATAATTAAATAATCAGTGCCATACTGATGAATTAGCATGCTATGGACTATGGCTATTGCATCGTGTCCAGAGTTTTAAAATTGCAAAGCACTGCTGGTGTAGTGGTATCATGCAAGATTCCCATTCTTGCGACCCGGGTTCGATTCCCGGGCAGTGCACATCGTTTTTGTTAGCCTGTGAAAATGGTTACCGACGCTTCGAAAAGAGACGGATCGATCATATAATAATGATTTACTTTGTTTGCAAGTTGGAATTGTCAAAAACTTCCTCATTTGCTACGGAGAAACAAAGCGATAAACTTAAACATTGAATCACTTATAGTTTAGTTAGAAGGATTAAACACTCTCAAATACTAAGTGATATGTCCAAACACACACATCAATGTGGATCAATCCAGTTTACATGTCATCAAACACAACAACCAAGTCGTATACAAATACTTACGGGCTCCACGGAAGATTTGTTGAGCTGATCAATACACTTGTATATTCAAGATAAAATGAAAGTAGCAAAATGTGAAACTAGCAAGTGGTACTTTTTTGTTACATAAGCAGAATAAGCAGGTGATGGTGACGTATTCTTTCAGAGTCACCAACAGTTGTTTTATATTATGACAGTGTCGACAGCTTTGAGCAAAATAATTAAAAGGGCCTGACCTCGAAATTCAGATTACCCCGTTCGCACCGTCGGGTTACCTAAGCAATTGCAAAGTTTTGTATTATACAAAGCGGCTTGCCAATAGACTCAACCGCCCGTTCGAAATGATATGATATTACATCGTCACCACAACAGGCTGTATATCAGTCTGCCACATTGGTTGTTCAGCCAGATGACGGATTAAACTCGGCCTTGGGACGTATTCAAGACAGTTCTCGTTACTGCCATCTTTTGGCCGAATAAGTAGGCGAGGTCTACACTTAGAAAGATAAAATAATTGGTTGAAACTTTGACACGTAATGGGGTATAACCGCCAAACGTAAAGTGAAGATAGCAATGGGAAATAAATAAATAATCAGTGCCATACTGATGAATTAGCATGCTATGGACGAGGTATTGCATCGTGTCCAAAGACTAAAATTGCAAAGCACTGCTGGTGTAGTGGTATCATGCAAGTTTCCCATTCTTGCGACCCGGGTTCGATTCCCGGGCAGTGCACATCGTTTTGGTCAGCCTGTTAATTAAAGTGGTTACCGACGATTCGAAAGGTGACGGATCGATCATATAATAATGATTTACTTTGTTTGCAAGTTGGAATTGTCAAAAACTTCCTCATTTGCTACGATGAAACAAAGCGATAAACTTAAATATTGACTCACTTGTAGTTTAGTTAAAAGGATCAAACACTCTGAAATACTAAGTGATATGCCCAAACACACAACACCAGTGTGGATCAATCGAGTATATGTGATCAAACACCAACCAACCAAGTCGTATACAGATACTTACGGGCTCCACGGAAGTTTATGTTGAGCTGACCCAATACACTTGTAAATTTAAGATAAAATGAAAGTAGCGAAATGTGAAAGCACCAATTGGTACCATTTTGCTACAGAAGCAGAATAAGCAGGTAATGGTGACCTTTTATTTCAGACACCAAAAGCGGACTTTTATTACGACAGTGTCAGTAGCTTTGGGTGAAATATTCATTAGGACCCGACCTCGAAATTGTTGGGAACCATAAAGAGCGTAAAATTGTGTTTCTATCCGTAGAAAGAAAAACCCGGAAAGTGTTAACATACGGGCAATCGTCAGATTTCCCCGTTCGCGTCGTCGATTAAACGAAGCCATGGCAAAGTTTTGTAATATATAAAGTGGCTTGCCAATTTGACTCAATCGCCCGCTTGAAACGACATGATATTACATCGTCACCACAACAGGCTGTATATCGGTCTGCCACATTGGGTATTCGGCCAAAAGACGGATTAAACACAGCCTCGGAACGTATTCAAGGCACATCTCGCTACTGCCATCTTTCGGCCGAATAAGAAGGCAAGGTCTACGCTTAAGAAGATGAAATAATTGAATGAAACTTTGACACGTAATGGGTATCACCGCCAACCGTGAAATGAAGATAGTGGCTGAGAAATAAATAAATAATCAGTGCTATACTGATGAATAAGCATGCTATGGACAGGTAATTGCATCGTGTCCACAGATTCAAAATTGCATAGCACTGATGGTGTAGTGATATCATGCAAGATTCCCGTTCTTGCGACCCGGGTTCGATTCCCGGGCAGTGCATATTCTTTTTGTTAGCATATTAAACTGGTTACCGACGCTTCGGGAGGAGACGACGCGATCATATGCTAATGATTTACTTCGTTTACAGTAAGCAGGTGATGGTAAGTTATTCTTTCAGAGACACCAAAAGCTGTTTTTTATTATGAACAGGGTCGGTAGCTTTGGGCGAAATATTTAAAGGGCCTGACCTCGAAATTGGTGGGAAACACAAAGAGCATATAATTATGATTTTTATCCGTAGAAAGGAAAACACAGAAAGTGTTAACACACGGGCAATGGTCAGTTTATCTCATAGTCACCGTCGGATTACCTTAGCGATTGCAAAGTTTTGTACTATACAAAGTGGCTTGTCCAAGGACACATCCGCTTGCTTGAATTGACATGATGGGATTTTTTTTTAAAGCAGGATGTTTATAAGTCTGTCACATTGGGTATTCGTCATATGACGGATTAAACACGGCCTTGCAACATATTTAAGGCACTTCTCGTTACTGCCATCTTTCGGCCGAATAAGTAGGCGAGGTCTACACTAGAGAAACAAATAATTGATTAAAGCTTTTACATGTTATGAGGTATATAACCGCCAACCCAAAGGTAAAGATAGCGCTGGGATATAAAGACTGAGTGCAAAACTGATGAATTAGCATGCTATTGACGAGGTATTGGATCGTGTCCGAAGATTTAAAAATGCCTAGCACTGCTGGTGTAATGGTATCATGCACGATTTCCATTCTTGCGACCCGGGTTCGATTCCCGGGCAGTGCACATCTTTTTTTGTTAGCCTGTTAAAATAGTTACCGACGCTTCGGAAAGTGACAACGCGATCATATACTCTTGATTTTACGTTTGCAAGTTTGAATTATCAAAAACTTTCTAATTTGCTAGGGCGGAAAACAAAGCGATAAACTTGAACATTGAGGCACTTATAGTTTAGTAAGAAGAATTAAACACTCTCAAATACTAAGTGATATGTCAAAACACACACATCAATGTGGATCAATCGAGTTTATATGCATTCAAACACACCAACCCAGGCGTATACAGATACAAGTTTATGGGGGCTGACCAATACTCTTGTATATTTAATAAAAAATGAAAGTAACGAAATGTGAAATCACCAATTGGTACCATTTTGCTACAGAAGCAGAATAAGCAGGTGACGGTGACGTATTCTTTCAGAGATACCGGAAGCTGTTTTTATTATGACATGGTCGACAGCTTTGGGCGAAATATTTAAAAAGACCCCAAATCAAAATTGTTGGGAACCATAAAAAGCGTAAAATTGTGTTTCTATCGCAAAAAGAAAATCACAGAAAGTGTTGCAATCGTCAGATTTCCCCTTTCGCGTCGTCGGTTAAACGAAGACATTGCACAGTTTTGTAATATACAAAGCGGCTTGCCAATGGACTCAACCGCTCGCTTGAAATGACATGGTAATACGTCGCCATTACAACAGGCTGTGTATCAGTATGACACATTGGGTATTCAGCCAAATGACGGATTAAACTCGGCCTTGGAACGTATTCAAGGCACTTCTCGTTACTGCAATCTTTCGGCCGAATAAATAGGCGAGGTCTACACTTAAGAAGATAAAATAATTAATTAAAACTTTTACACGTAATGGGGTATAACCGCCAAACGTAAAGTGAAGATAGCAATGGGAAATAAATAAATAATCAGTGCCATACTGATGAATTAGCATGCTATGGACGAGGTATTGCATCGTGTCCAAAGACTAAAATTGCAAAGCACTGCTGGTGTAGTGGTATCATGCAAGTTTCCCATTCTTGCGACCCGGGTTCGATTCCCGGGCAGTGCACATCGTTTTGGTCAGCCTGTTAATTAAAGTGGTTACCGACGATTCGAAAGGTGACGGATCGATCATATAATAATGATTTACTTTGTTTGCAAGTTGGAATTGTCAAAAACTTCCTCATTTGCTACGATGAAACAAAGCGATAAACTTAAATATTGACTCACTTGTAGTTTAGTTAAAAGGATCAAACACTCTGAAATACTAAGTGATATGCCCAAACACACAACACCAGTGTGGATCAATCGAGTATATGTGATCAAACACAACAACCAAGTCGTATACAGATACTTACGGGCTCCACGGAAGTTATGTTGAGCTGACCAATACACTTGTAAATTTAAGATAAAATGAAAGTAGCGAAATGTGAAAGCACCAATTGGTACCATTTTGCTACAGAAGCAGAATAAGCAGGTAATGGTGACCTTTTATTTCAGACACCAAAAGCGGACCTTTTATTACGACAGTGTCAGTAGCTTTGGGTGAAATATTCATTAGGACCCGACCTCGAAATTGTTGGGAACCATAAAGAGCGTAAAATTGTGTTTCTATCCGTAGAAAGAAAAACCCGGAAAGTGTTAACATACGGGCAATCGTCAGATTTCCCCGTTCGCGTCGTCGATTAAACGAAGCCATGGCAAAGTTTTGTAATATATAAAGTGGCTTGCCAATTTGACTCAATCGCCCGCTTGAAACGACATGATATTACATCGTCACCACAACAGGCTGTATATCGGTCTGCCACATTGGGTATTCGGCCAAAAGACGGATTAAACACAGCCTCGGAACGTATTCAAGGCACATCTCGCTACTGCCATCTTTCGGCCGAATAAGAAGGCAAGGTCTACGCTTAAGAAGATGAAATAATTGAATGAAACTTTGACACGTAATGGGTATCACCGCCAACCGTGAAATGAAGATAGTGCTGAGAAATAAATAAATAATCAGTGCTATACTGATGAATAAGCATGCTATGGACAGGTAATTGCATCGTGTCCACAGATTCAAAATTGCATAGCACTGATGGTGTAGTGATATCATGCAAGATTCCCGTTCTTGCGACCCGGGTTCGATTCCCGGGCAGTGCATATTCTTTTTGTTAGCATATTAAACTGGTTACCGACGCTTCGGGAGGAGACGACGCGATCATATGCTAATGATTTACTTCGTTTACAGTAAGCAGGTGATGGTAAGTTATTCTTTCAGAGACACCAAAAGCTGTTTTTTATTATGACAGGGTCGGTAGCTTTGGGCGAAATATTTAAAGGGCCTGACCTCGAAATTGGTGGGAAACACAAAGAGCATATAATTATGATTTTTATCCGTAGAAAGGAAAACACAGAAAGTGTTAACACACGGGCAATGGTCAGTTTATCTCATAGTCACCGTCGGATTACCTTAGCGATTGCAAAGTTTTGTACTATACAAAGTGGCTTGTCCAAGGACACATCCGCTTGCTTGAATTGACATGATGGGATTTTGTTTTTAAAGCAGGATGTTTATAAGTCTGTCACATTGGGTATTCGTCATATGACGGATTAAACACGGCCTTGCAACATATTTAAGGCACTTCTCGTTACTGCCATCTTTCGGCCGAATAAGTAGGCGAGGTCTACACTAGAGAAACAAATAATTGATTAAAGCTTTTACATGTTATGAGGTATATAACCGCCAACCCAAAGGTAAAGATAGCGCTGGGATATAAAGACTGAGTGCAAAACTGAGGAATTAGCATGCTATTGACGAGGTATTGGATCGTGTCCGAAGATTTAAAATAGCATAGCACTGCTGGTGTAGTGGTATCATGCAAGATTCCCATTCTTGCGACCCGGGTTCGATTCCCGGGCCGTGCACATCGTTGTTGTTAGCCTGTTAAAGTTGTTACCGACGCTTCGGAAAGTGACGGTTTGATCATATACTAATAATTTACTCTGTTTGCAAGTTGAAATTGTCAAAAACTTTCTAATTTGCTATGGAGAAACAAATCGATAAACTTAAACATTGACTCACTTATAGTTTAGTTAGAAGGATCAAACACTCTCAAATACTTAGTGATATGACCAAACCCACACACCAATGTAAATCAATCCAGTTTATATGTAATCAAACACAACAACCAAGTCGTATACAAATACTTACGGGCTCCACGGAAGATTTGTTGAGCTGATCAATACACTTGTACATTTAAGATAAAATTAAAGTAGCAAAATGTGAAACTAGCAAGTGGTACTTTTTTGTTACAGAAGAAGAATAAGCAGGTGAAGCGGTGACCTATTCTTTCAGAGTCACCTGCAACGTTTGACGTTTGTTGAGGGGATTTTACCCTCTGTGGGTGCACCTTGGCGTTATGGATGGACGCTCTGTGCTGCACCGCGTGGCTCGAATATATGCTGACTCCGATATCCGACTTCCAAAGGTCGAGTCCACGCTTTTGAACGTTGGTTAGTTTATTGTCAAAAGTTGTCAATATGAACACACGAATAAATTAATGCACTTTACTCGGGAATCGATTCGCAGCGACCGACTAAATCGCGTCAGAATAACTGCGCGATGCGTTTAATAGACAGTCCGTTTTCCTTGCGGCTTGTCAACGCGTTCATTGTTTAATCCAGAAGCTGCGACTTTTGTCTTGTTCCTCTTCTGTCAACTATACCACAAAGTCTCAATAACCTGGCGCTAAGCGCGCCAGGTGGCAGTTACTTCTGTTCTGCCCTGGTCAGCCACCAGTCTCTCCCCTTTCTGACGCCCAAAATCCGTATTTATTGCTCGCCCAAACATGCGAGCATTCACTGGCGCCATAATGATCTCATCGTGATTCTGCAGTTTCCGAGTGGATGACGTCAATCTTATCGCGGATGTTTGAATTGTAGTGAATATTAAGCGACTCCACTGCATCACCAACAGTCGTTTTGTATTATGACAGTGTCGACAGCTTTGAGCAAAATAATTAAAAGGGCCTGACCTCGAAATTGGTTGAAAAATGTTAACATACGGGCAATCGTCAGATTACCCCGTTCGCAACGTCGGGTTACCTAAGCGGTTGCAAAGTTTTGTATTATACAAAGTGGCTTGCCAATGGACTCAACCACCCGCTTGAAACGACATAATATTACGTCGTAACCACAACAGGCTGTATATCAGTCTGTCACATTGGGTATTCAGCCAGATGACGGATTAAACACGGCCTTGGGACGTATTTAAGACAGTTCTCGCTACTGCCATCTTTTGGCCAAATAAGTAGGCGAGGTCTACACTTAAGAAGATAAAATAATTGATTGAAACTTTTACACGTAATGGGTATCACCGCCAACCGTGAAGTGAAGATAGCGCTGGGAAATAAATAAACAATTAGTGCCATACTGATGAATTAGCATGCTATGGACGAGGTATTGCATCGCCATCGTGTACAGGGGGCTTAAAATTTGCAAAGCACTGCTGGTGTAGTGGTATCATGCAAGATTCCCATTCTTGCGATCAGGGTTTGATTCCCAAACAGTGCACATTCTTTTTGTTGGGCTTTTAAAGTAGTTACGACGCTTCAGAAAGTGACGGGGCGAAAAAATACTAACCACAAGGAGCGTATAATTATGTTTTTATCCGTAGATAAGAAAACAAATAAAGTGTTAACACACGGGCAATCGTCATATTACCTCGTTTTCATCGTCGTGTTACTTAAGCGTTTGCATAGTTGTATTATACAAAGTGGCTTGTCCAAGGACACACCCGCTCGCTTGAAGTGATATGGTAAGACTTTGTTTCTAAAGCAGGCAGTATATCAGTCTACCACATTGGGTATACGGCCATATAACGGACTAAACACGGCCTTGCAACGTATTCAAGACACATTTCATTACTGCCATCTTTCGGCCGTATAAGTAGGCGAGATCTACACTTAAGGAGATAAAATAATTGATTGAAACTTTTACACGTAATGGGTATCACCGCCAACCGTGAAGTGAAGATCGCCGATGGGAAATAAATAAATAATCAGTGCCATACTGATGAATTAGCATGCTATATGGACGAGCTATTGCATCGTGTCCAAAGACTTAAAATTTCAAAGCACTGCTGGTGTAGTGGTATCATGCAAGATTCCCATTCTTGCGACCCGGATTCGATTCCCGGGCAGTGCAAACTTTTTTGTTAGCCTGTTAAAATGGTTGCCGACGATAGAGATAGAGACGACGCGATCATATACTAATAATTTACTTCGTTTGCAAGTTGGAATAGTACGAAACTTCCTAATTTGCTATGGAGAAGCAAACCCATTAACTTAAACATTGAGGCACTTATAGTTTAGTAAGAAGGATTAAACACTTTTAAATACTTAGTGATATGACCAAACACACACACCAATGTGGATCAATCCAGTTTATATGTAATTAAACACAACAACCAAGTCGTATATAGATAATTACGGGCTCAACGGAAGTTTGTTTATGGTTGACCAATACACTTGTACATTTAAGATAAAATAAAAGTAGCGAAATGTGAAACTACCAATTGGCAGCATTTTGGTACAGAAACAGAATAAGCAGGTGATGGTAACCTATTCTTTCAGAGACACCAACAGTTGTTTTTTATTATGACAGGGTCGGCAGCTTTGGGCGAAATATTCAAAAAGTACCGACATCACAATTGTTGGGAACCATAGAGAGCGTATAATTATGTTTCTATCCGTAAAAAGGAAAAAAACAGAAAGTGTTAACATACGCGGGCAATCGTCAGATTACTCCGTTCGCGTTGTCGGTTAAACGAAGCCATTGCACAGTTTTGTATTATACAAAGCGGCTTGCCAATGGCCTTAACCGCCCGTTTGAAATGATATAATATTACATCGTCACCACAACAGCTGTATATCAGTCTGACACATTGGGTATTCGGCCAAAAGCCGGATTAAACACGGCCTTGAAACGTATTCAAGGTACTTCTCGTTACTGCCATCTTACGGCCGAATAAATAGGCGAGGCTACACAGAAGATAAAATAATTGATTGAAAATTTTACACGTATTGGGCTATAACCGCCAAACGTAAAGTGAAGATAGCAATGGGAAATAAAAAAATAATCAGTGACATACTGATGAATTAGCATGCTATGGACGAGGTATTGCATCGTGCCCAGAGATTTTAAATTGCAAAGCACTGGTGGTGTAGTGGTATCATGCAAGATTCCCATTCTTGCGACCCGGGTTCGATTCCCGGGCCGTGCAAATCGTTTTTGTTAGCCTGTTAAAGTGATTACCGACGCTTCGAAAAGAGACGGATCGATCATATAATAATGATTTACTTCGTTTGCAAGTTGAAATTGTCAAAAACTTCCTCATTTGCTACGGAGAAACAAAGCGATAAACTTAAACAGTGACGCACTTATAGTTTAGTAAGAAGGATAAACATTCCCAAATACTAAGTGATATGACCAAACACACACACCAATGTGGATCAATCCAGTTTATATGTAATCAAACACAACAACCAAGTCGTATACAGATACTTACGGGCTCCACGGAAGTTATGTTGAGCTGATCAATACACTTGTACATTTAAGATAAAATAAAGTAGCGAAATGTGAAAGCACCAATTGGCAGCATTTTGCTACATAAGCAGAATAAGCAAGTGATGGTGACGTATTCTTTCAGAAACACCAACATTTTTTTATTGTGACAGTGTCGACAGCTGTGGGCGAAGTTTTTAAAAGGGCCTGACCTCGAAATTGGTGGGAAACACAAAGACATATAATTAAATGTTTTTATCCGTAGATAGAACAATACAAAAAGTGTTAACACACAGGCAATCACCAGATTACCTCGTTTTCAATATCGGATTACCTAAGCGATTGCAAAGTTTTGTATTATACAATGTGACTTGCACACGGCCACATCCGCTCGCTTAAAGTAATATAATATGTCTTTGTTTCAGAAGTAGGCTTTATATCAGTCTGCCACATTGGGTATTCGGCCAAAAGAGGGATAAAACACGGCCTTGCAACGTATTCAAGACACATCTCGTTACTGTCATCTTTCGGCCGAATAAGTAGTCGGGGTTTGCACTTAAGAAGATAAAATAATTGATTGAAACTTTAAAACATAATGGGGTGTCACCGACAAATGAGAAGTGAAGAAAGCGCAGTGCCGTACTGATGAATAAGCATGCTATAGACAAGATATTGCATCGTGTCCAGAGATTTAAAAGCGCAAAGCACTGCTGGTGTAGTGGTATCATGACAGATTCCCATTCTTGCTACCCGGGTTCGATTCCCGGGCAGTGCATATTCGTTTTGTTAGCCTGTTGAAATGGTTGCCGACTCTGCAGAAGGAGACGGAGCGACCATATTCCAATGTTTTACTTCGTTTGCAAGTTGGAATTGTAGGAAACTTCCTAATGTGCTGCGGAGAAACAAAGCGTTAATTTAAACATTGACGCACTTATAATTTAGTAAGATGGATTAAACACCCTTAAATAATAAGTGATATGACCAATCACACACACCAAGTGAATTAATCCAGTTTATAATGTAATCAAACACAACAACCAAGTCGTATACAAATACTTACGGGCTCCACGGAAGTTTATTTATGGTTGACCAATACACTTGTACATTTAAGATAAAATGAAAGTAGCAAAATGTGGAACTACCCATTGGTACCATTTTGCTACAGAATCAGAATAAGCAGGTGATGGTGACGTATTCTTTCAGAGATACCAGAAGCTAACTTTTATTATGACAGTGTCGACAGCTTTGGGCAAAATATTCAAAAAGACTCGACATCAAAATTGTTAGGAACCATAAAGAGCGTATAATTATGTTTCTATCCGTAGAAAGGAAAAAACATAAAGTGTTAACATATGGACAATCGCCAGATTTCCCCGTTCGCGTCGTCGGTTAAACGAAGCGATTGCAAAGTTTTGTATTATACAAAGCGGCTTGCCAATGGACTCAACCGCCCGTTCGAAATGACATGATATTATACGTCGTCACCACAACAGACTGTATATCAGTCTGACATATTGGGTATTCGGCCAAAAGCCGGATTAAACACGGCCGTGAAACGTATTTAAGGCATTTCTCGTTACTGCCATCTTTCGGCGGAATAAATAGTCGAGGTCTACACTTAAGAAAATAAAATAATTGATTGAAACTTTTACACGTACGTAATGGGGTATCACCGCGAACCGTGAAGTGAAGATAGCGCTAAGAAATAAAAAATAATCAGTGCCGTGTTGATGAATTAGCATGCTATGGACGAGGTATTGCATCGTGTCCAGAGATTTTAAATTGAATAGCACTGCTGGTGTAGTGGTATCATGCAAGATTCCCATTCTTGCGACCCGGGTTCGTGCAAACTAATTTTGTTAGCCTGTTGAAATTGTTAACAAAGTTGCAGAAAGAGACGGAGCGATCATATACTAATGATTTACTTCGTTAGCAAGTTGTAACTGTCAAAAACCTTCTAATTTGTTAGGGAGAAACAAAGCGATACACTTAAACATTGACTCACTTATAGTTTAGATAAAAGAATCAAACACTCTCAAATACTAAGTGATATGACCAAAAACACACACCAATGTGGAAGAATCAAACACAACAACTAAGTCTTACAGATACATACTGGCTATATAACATACCGTTGGATAAAGTTTCAGAACAAGAGTTTCTGACGGCTTTACTATTTTTTAGAAATATTGCATCGCTATGGTAATATTAGGATATTTATGTTTATTCCTGAGAAAAACGTAGGGTGTGTTAACACACGGGTTATCGTTAAATTACCTCAAGTCCACCGTTGCGTCACTAGAGCTTTGTTAGTGTGTCTGCCAGCATGATAATACGTTTCTTCAATTTTGGTACAATCCATTAATCTTTGCTAGAACAATTCAGTGGGTTCACGCAATGTCCTTGTTTATTAACTGACATTTAAAGCGAAGATCCATCGTACTGGGCGGCGCTTTACTGTACATTTTTTTCAATTTCTAATTTTACTAATATTAATTTAAGTTGCACATTTTTTTTCGGGGTGAAACACATACGTTTTCCCACAAAGGCGATAATAGTATTTAAGGCACATCTCGTTACTGCCATCTAATGGCCGAATAAGTACATCTAATGGCCGAACTACAAATAAGACGATAAAATAATTGATTGAAACTTTGACACGTAATGAGGTAAAACCGCCAACCGTAAAGTGAAGATAGCGATGGGAAATAAATAAATAATCAGTGCCATACTGATGAATTAGCATGCTATGAACGAGGTATTGCATCGTGTCCAGAGATTTAAAATCGCGGAGCACTGCTGGTGTAGTGGTATCATGCAAGATTCCCATTCTTGCGACCTGGGTTCGATTCCCGGGCAGTGCATATCGTTTTAGTTAGCCTGTGAAAGTGGTTACAGACGCTTCGGAAAGTGACCAAGCGATCATATTCTAATAATTTACTTCGTTTGCAAGTTGGAATTGTAGAAAACTTCCTAATTTGCTACGGAGAAACAAAGCGATAAACTTAAAACATTGACGAACTTATAGTTTAGTAAAAAGGATTAAACGCTCTTAGATACTAAGCGATATGTCCAAACACACACACCAAGTGAATCAATCGAGTCTATATGTAATCAAACACAACAACCAAGTCGTATACATATACTTACGGGCTCCACAGAAGTTATGTTGAGCTGACCAATACACTTGTACAATTAAGATAAAATAAAAGTAGCAAAATGTGAAAGCACCAATTGGTAGCATTTTGCTACATAAGCAGAATAAGCAAGTGATGGTGACGTATTCTTTCAGAGACACCAAAAGCTCACTTTTTTATGACAGGTTCGACAGCTTTGGGAGAAATATTCGAAAGGACCCGACCTCGAAATTGTTGGGAAACACAAAGAGCGTATAATTATGTTTTTATCTGTAGAAATGAAAAAACAGAAAGTATTAACCTACGGGCAATCGTAAGATTACCCCTTTCGCGTCGTCGGTTAAACGAAGCCATTGCACAGTTTTGTAATATACAAAGCGGCTTGCCAATGGACTCAACCGCCCGTTCGAAACGACATGATATTACGTCGTCACCACAACAGACTGTATATCAGTCTGTCACATTGGGTGTTCGGCCAAATGACGGATTAAACTCGGCCTTGGGACGTATTCAAGGCACATCTTGTTACTGCCATCTTTTGGCCGAATAAGTAGGCGAGATCTACACTAGAGAAGACAAAAAAAGATTGAAACTCTTACACGTAATGGGTATCACCGCCAACCGTGAAGTGAAGATAGCGATGGGAAATAAATAAATAATCAGTGCCATACTGATGAATTAGCATGCTATGGACGAGCTATTGCATCGTGTCCAGAGATTTAAAATTTCATAGCACTGCTGGTGTAGTGATATCATGCAAGATTCCCATTCTTGCGACCCGGGTTCGATTACCCGGGGGTGCACATCGTTTTTGTTAGCCTGTTAAAGTTGTTACCGACGATTCGAAAAGTGACGGACCGATCATATTATAATGATTTACTTTGTTTGCAAGTTGGAATTGTCAAAAATCCAAATTTGCTACGGAGAAACAAAGCGATAAACTTAAACATTGACGCACTTATAGTTTAGTAAGAAGGACTAAACGCTCTCAAATACTCCACGGAAGTTTTTTTAGGTGACCAGTACACGTGTACACTTAAATTAAAATGAAAGTAGCAAAATGTGAAAGCACCAATTGGTACCATTTTGCTACAGAAGCAGAATAAGCAGGTGATGGTGATGTATTCTTTCAGAGATACCAGAAGCTGACTTTTATTATGACAGTGTCGACAGCTTTGGGCGAAATATTCAAAAGGACCAGACCTCAAAATTTGTTGGGAACCATAAAGAGCGTATAATTATGTTTCCCTGCGTAGAAGGAAAATACAGAAAAGGAAGGAAAAAAACAGAAAGTGTTAACATACGGACAATCGTCAGATTTCCCCTTTCGCACCGTCGGTTAAACGAAGCCATTGCACACTTTTGTATTATACAAAGCGGCTTGCCAATGGACTCAACCACCCGTTCGAAATGACATGATATTATACGTCGTCACCACAACAGGCTGTATATCAGTCTGACATATTGGGTGTTCGGCCAAAAGCTGGATTAAACATGGTATTGGAACGTATTCAAGGCACTTCTCGCTACTGTCATCTTTAGGCCGAAAAAAAAGAAGAGGTCTACACAAGAAGATAAAATAATTGATTAAAACTTTGACACGTAATGGATATCACCGCCAACCGTAAAGTGAAGATAGCAATGGGAAATAATTAAATAATCAGTGCCATACTAATGAATTAGCATGCTATGGACGAGGTATTGCATCGTGCCCAGAGATTTTAATTTGCAAAGCACTACTGGTGTAGTGGTATCATGCAAGATTCCCATTCTTGCGACCTGGGTTCGATTCCCGGGCAGTGCATATCGTTTTTGTTAGCCTGTGAAAATGGTTACAGACGCTTCGGAAAGTGACCAAGCGATCATATTCTATAATGATTTGTTTCGTTTGCAAGTTGGAATTGTCAAAAACTTCCTAATTTGCTACGGAGAAACAAAGCGATAAACTTAAAACATTGACGAACTAATAGTTTAGTAAAAAGGATTAAACGCTCTTAGATACTAAGCGATATGTCCAAACACACACACCAAGTGAATCAATCGAGTCTATATGTAATCAAACACAACAACCAAGTCGTATACAGATACTTACGGGCTCCACGGAAGTTATGTTGAGCTGACCAATACACTTGTACAATTAAGATAAAATAAAAGTAGCGAAATGTGAAAGCACCAATTGGCAGCATTTTGCTACATAAGCAGAATAGGCAAGTGATGGTGACGTATTCTTTCAGAGACACCAAAAGCTCACTTTTTTTATGACAGTGTCGACAGCTTTGGGAGAAATATTCGAAAGGACCCGACCTCGAAATTGTTGGGAAACACAAAGAGCGTATAATTATGTTTTTATCCGTAGAAATGAAAAAACAGAAAGTATTAACCTACGGGCAATTGTAAGATTACCCCTTTCGCACCGTTGGTTAACCGGAGCCATTGCACACTTTTGTATTATACAAAGCGGCTTGCCAATGGACTCAACCGCCCGTTCGAAACAACATGATATTACGTCGTCACCACAACAGACTGTATATCAGTCTGTCACATTGGGTGTTCGGCCAAATGACGGATTAAACTCGGCCTTGGGACGTATTCAAGGCACATCTTGTTACTGCCATCTGTTGGCCGAATAAGTAGGCGAGATCTACACTAGAGAAGACAAAAAAAGATTGAAACTCTTACACGTAATGGGTATCACCGCCAACCGTGAAGTGAAGATAGCGATGGGAAATAAATAAATAACTAGAGAGTGTCAACCACGTGTTTAACCACCACCATTTGTAAAACACATTTGGTATGCCATATATTCATGCTACAGGGTCCCTAACCACAATTTGTATTTTATACACTGAGTATGTAGTTTGTTTCTGCAAGCATAAACGCATGGTTCCCATAGTTGTCCAACCAAACTTCCTTTCAATGTGTAGTTAAAAAAAAGAATAAACATCTTAATTTACGAACATTTTACCTTAAATGTTTAAAATTAAACCTTTTTAAGCGCTGTAATGAAATAAAGGAAATTCCCTTGGGTTTAGTAGATGAGTTTCTGTTTTTACATATGTTGGCCATGTTATGTAACAATTATTAAAGTTTTAATGTGATTTATCGACTCCTTGTTGGAGATGTCAGTGCGATATGGCATGCCTGTCACAATCATAATTCAGGAACATATCTTCGTTTTTAGGGGAATTACTCTAAGCAAATGTTTTCTTTCTTTTAATTGGCCTAAAGTGTCTAATGGTCTAACATTTAACCAAATCTGATCAAAATTAGAGCAGCCGTTCAAGCGCTATGCCCAAAAAATCTAATTTTTTAGAAAAAAAATGTTTTGGTTTTTAACGTCTCAGGGGAATTTCCCTAGATTCATTACCCAAAATTTTGATTTCTGCTTATCTAGACCATGTTCTGTTACAAATGTCAAATTTTTATTACGATTTTATTACTCCTTTTGCTAGATTTCGGGGCAACATGGCATGCTTGTCACAATCATAATTAGAGAACAAAATTCGATTTTTAGGGTATTTCCCTAAGTAATTTTTTTATTTCTTTTAAGTGTTAAATCAGTGACTAGTGCACTAACATTCCACCAAATTTGATTCAAATTGGAGCAGCCATTCAAGCGCTATGGCCTAAAAAGCTATTTTTTTAGAAAAAAATGACCGTTTTGGTTTTTAACGTCCAAGGGGAATTCCCCTAAATTTATTACCCTAAATTTTGGTTTCTGCATATCTAGGCCATGTTGTCCAAAAAATCACCAAGTTTCATTGCGATTCCATTATTCCTTCTGGTAGATGTCGGGCGCCATAGCATGCCTGTCACAATTATCATTTAACAGCAAAAGTTTAATTTTTAGGGTATTTCCCTAGGTAATTTTTTTATTTATTTTAAGTGTTAAATCAGTGACTAGTGCACTAACATTTCAACAAATTTGATTTAAATTGGAGCAGCCGTTCAAGCGCTATGGCCTAAAAAACGGTCATTTTTTTAAAAAAAAATGACCGTTTTGGTTTTTAACGTCCAAGGGGAATTCCCCTAAATTTATTACCCTAAATTTTGGTTTCTGCATATCTAGGCCATGTTGTCTAAACAATCACCAAGTTTCATTGCGATTCCATTATTCCTTCTGGTAGATGTCGGGGCGCCATGCCATGCCTGTCAAGCGTTTGACGAAGAAAAAAAAAAAAAAGAAAAAAAAGAAAAAAAAAAAAAAAGAAAAAAAAAAAACGGACAAAAACAATATGTGTCCCATTTTTTCAAATGGGACCCATAATCAGTGCCATACTGATGAATTAGCATGCTATGGACGAGCTATTGCATCGTGTCCAGAGTTTTAAAATTGCGAAGCACTGCTGGTGTAGAGGTATCATGCAAGATTCCCGTTCTTGCGACCCGGGTTCGATTCCCGGGCAGTGCACATCGTTGTTGTTAGCCTGTTAAAGTTGTTACCGACGCTTCGAAAAGAGACGGATCGATCATATATTAATGATTTACTTCGTTTGCAAGTTGGAATTGTCAAAAACTTCCAAATTTGCTACGGAGAAACAAAGCGATAAACTTAAACATTGACGCACTTATAGTTTAGTAAGAAGGACTAAACGCTCGCAAATACTCCACGGAAGTTTTTTTACACTTGTACACTTAAATTAAAATGAAAGTAGCGAAATGTGAAAGTACCAATTGGTACCATTTTGCTACAGAAGCAGAATAAACAGGTGATGGTGACGTATTCTTTTAGAGACAGCAAAAGCTGATTGTTATATGACAGTGTCGACAGCTTTGGGTGAAATATTCAAAAGGACCAGACGTTAAAATTGTTGGGAACCATAAAGAGCGTATAATTATGTTTCCCTGCGTAGAAGGAAAATACAGAAAAGGAAGGAAAATACAGAAAGTGTTAACATACGGACAATCGTCAGATTTCCCCGTTCGCACCGTCGGTTAAACGAAGCCATTGCACAGTTTTGTATTATACAAAGCGGCTTGCCAATGGACTCAACCGCTCGCTTGAAATGACATGATATTACGTCGTTACCACACCTGACTGTATATCAGTCTGCCACATTGGGTGTTCGGCCAAAAGCTGGATTAAACACAGCCCTGCGGAACGTATTCAAGGCACTTCTCGTTACTGCAATCTTTCGGCCGAATAAATAGGCGAGGTCTACACAAGAAGATAAAATAATTGATTAAAACTTTGACACGTAATGGATATCACCGCCAACCGTGAAGTGAAGATAGCGCTGGTAAATAAATAAATAACCAGTGCCATACTGATGAATAAGCATGCTATATGGACGAGCTATTGCATCGTGTCCAGATATTTAAAACTTCATAGCAACTGGTGGTGTAGTGGTATCATGCAAGATTCCCATTCTTGCGACCCGGGTTCGAATCCCGGGAAGTGCACATCGTATTTGTTAGCCTGTTAAAATGGTTGCCGACGATACAGAAAGAGACGACGCGATCATATACTAATAATTTACTTCGTTTGCAAGTTGGAATTGTCAAAAACTTCCTAATTTGTTACAGAGAAGCAAACCCATAAACTTAAACATTCACGCACTAATAATTTAGTAAGAAGAAATAAACGCTCTCAAATACTTTGATATGTCCAAACACACACACCAATGTGAATCAATCGAGTATATATGTAATCAAACACAACAACCAAGTCGTATACAAATACTTACGGGCTCCACGGAAGTTATGTTGAGCTGACCAATACACTTATTGTACATTTAAGATAAAATTAAAGTAGCGAAATGTGAAAGTACCAATTGGCAGCATTTTGGTACAGAAGCAGAATAAGCAGGTGATGGTGACGTATTCTTTCAGAGACACCAAAAGCTGACTTTTTATATGACAGTGTCGACAGCTTTGGGCGAAATGTTTGAAAGGACCTGACCTCGAAATTGTTGGGAACCATAAAGAGCGTCTTTTTATGATGTTTATATCCGTGGAAAGGAAAAAACAGAAAGTGTTAACATACGGACAATCGTCAGATTTCCCCTTTCGCACCGTTGGTTAAACGAAGCCATTGCACAGTTTTGTATTATACAAAGCGGCTTGCCAATGGACTCAACCACCCGTTCGAAATGACATGATATTATACGTCGTCACCACAACAGGCTGTATATCAGTCTGACATATTGGGTGTTCGGCCAAAAGCTGGATTAAACACGGTATTGGAACGTATTCAAGGCACTTCTCGCTACTGTCATCTTTAGGCCGAAAAAAAAGAAGAGGTCTACACAAGAAGATAAAATAATTGATTGAAACTTTTACACGTAATGAGGTATAACCACCAAACGTAAAGTGAAGATAGCAATGGGAAATAATTAAATAATCAGTGCCATACTAATGAATCTAGCATGCTATGGACGAGGTATTGCATCGTGCCCAGAGATTTTAATTTGCAAAGCACTACTGGTGTAGTGGTATCATGCAAGATTCCCATTCTTGCGACCTGGGTTCGATTCCCGGGCAGTGCATATCGTTTTTGTTAGCCTGTGAAAATGGTTACAGACGCTTCGGAAAGTGACCAAGCGATCATATTCTAATGATTTGTTTCGTTTGCAAGTTGGAATTGTCAAAAACTTCCTAATTTGCTACGGAGAAACAAAGCGATAAACTTAAAACATTGACGAACTAATAGTTTAGTAAAAAGGATTAAACGCTCTTAGATACTAAGCGATATGTCCAAACACACACACCAAGTGAATCAATCGAGTCTATATGTCATCACACACAACAACCAAGTCGTATACAGATACTTACGGGCTCCACGGAAGTTATGTTGAGCTGACCAATACACTTGTACAATTAAGATAAAATAAAAGTAGCGAAATGTGAAAGCACCAATTGGCAGCATTTTGCTACATAAGCAGAATAAGCAGGTGATGGTGACGTATTCTTTCAGAGACACCAAAAGCTCACTTTTTTATGACAGTGTCGACAGCTTTGGGAGAAATATTCGAAAGGACCCGACCTCGAAATTGTTGGGAAACACAAAGAGCGTATAATTATGTTTTTATCCGTAGAAATGAAAAAAACAGAAAGTGTTAACATATGGGCAATCGTCAGATTTCCCCGTTCGCGTCGTCGGTTAAACGAAGCCATTGCACAGTTTTGTAATATACAAAGCGGCTTGCCAATGGACTCAACCGCCCGTTCGAAACGACATGATATTACGTCGTCACCACAACAGACTGTATATCAGTCTGTCACATTGGGTGTTCGGCCAAATGACGGATTAAACTCGGCCTTGGGACGTATTCAAGGCACATCTTGTTACTGCCATCTGTTGGCCGAATAAGTAGGCGAGATCTACACTAGAGAAGACAAAAAAAGATTGAAACTCTTGAATCCACGTAATGGGTATCACCGCCAACCGTGAAGTGAAGATAGCGATGGGAAATAAATAAATAACTAGAGAGTGTCAACCACGTGTTTAACAAAAACTATTCTTAAAACACATTTGTATGGTATATATTAATGCGAGCAGGGTTCCTAACAACAATTTGTACACCGAATATGTAGTTTGTTTCTACAAGCATAAACGAATGGGTCCCATAGATATCCAACCAAACTTATTTTTCATGTGTAGTTATATAAAGAATAAACCTATCAAATTTACCAACATTTCACCACGAATGTTTTAAATTAAAGCTTTCTTTCAAGCGCTGTAGTGAAATGAAGCTAAATTCCCAAAACAGCCCGATTTAGTTTTTCATGGTTTCAGGAAATTCCCCTGGGTTTAGTAGATAAGTTTCTGTTTTTACATATGTGGATAATGTTATATAACAATTTTTAAAGTTTTAATCTGATTTGTCGACTCCTTGTTGGAGATGTCAGTGCGATATGGCATCCCTGTCACAATCATATTTTAGGAACATATCTTCGTTTTTAAGGGAAATGCCCGAAGTCAATGTTTTTTTTTCTTTTAATTGGCACAGAGTGTCTAATGGTCTTACCTTTAACCAAATCTGATCAAAATTAGAGCAGCCGTTTAAGCGCTATGCCCCAAAAAGATAATTTATTACAAAAAACGTTTTGGTTTTTAACGTCTCATGGGAATTCCCCTAAATTCATTACCCAAAATTATAGTTTCTTCAAATCTAGACCATGTTCTTTTACAAATTTCAAATTTTTTTTGCGATTCCATTACTCTTTCTGGTACATGTCGGGGCTCCATGACATGCCATGCATGTTGCTATCATGATTTGAGGAGAAAATCTTATTTTTTAGGGTATTTCATTAGGTAATCTTTTTTATTTGTTTTAAGTGTTAAATCAGTGACTAATGCACTTCCATTTCACCAAATCTGATTAAAATTGGAGAATCTGTTCAAGCGCTATCCCGTAAAAAGCTATTTTTTTAGAAAAAAATCCCGTTTTGGTTTTTAAGGTCTCAGGGGAATTTCCCTAAATTCATCACCCACAATTTTGATTTCTGCATATCTAGACCATGTGGTCTAACAAATGACGAAGTTTCATTGCGATTTCATTATCCCTTCTGTTAGATGTCGGAGCCACAATCCATGCCTGTCACAATCTTGATTTAGAAACATATCTTCATTTTTAGGGTATTTCCCTAGGTAAATATTTTGTTTCTTTTAATTGGTAACGCAGTGGCAAACACTCTACTATTTTACCTAATCTGATCAATATTGGAGCAGCCGTTCATGCGCTATGCCCAAAAAAGCTAAAATTTTTTGAAAAAATACCGTTTTGGTTTTTCACCTCCCAGGGGAATTCCCCTAGGTATATTACCCAAAATTTTTGGTTTCTGCTCATCTAGACCATGTGGTCTAACAAATGACAAAGTTTCATTGCGATTTTATTATCCCTTCTGGTAGATGTCGGAGCCACAATCAATGCCTGTCACAATCTTGGTTTAGAAACATATCTTCATTTTTAGGGTATTTCCCTAGGTAAATATTTTGTTTCTTTTAATTGGTAACGCAGTGACTAACACGCTACTATTTTACCAAATTTGATCAAAATTGGAGCAGCCGTTCATGCGCTATGCCCAAAAAAGCTAAAATTTTTGAAAAAAATACCATTTTGGTTTTTCACCTCCCAAGGGAATTCCCCTGGGTATATTACCCAAAATTTTGGTTTCTGCTCATCTAGACCATGTGGTCTAACAAATGACAAAGTTTCATTGCGATTCCATTATTCCTTTTGGTAGATGTCGGAGCCACAAGCCATGCCTGTCAAGCGTTTGACGAAAAAAAAGAAAAAAAAAGAAAAAAAAAACGGACAAAAACAATATGTGTCCCACTTTTTCAAATGGGACCCATAATCAGTGCCATACTAATGAATTAGCATGCTATGGACGAGGTATTGCATCGTGCCCAGAGATCCCAAATTGCAAAGCACTGCTGGTGTAGTGGTATCATGCAAGATTCCCATTCTTGCGACCCGGGTTCGATTACCCGGGGGTGCACATCGTTTTTGTTAGCCTGTTAAAATGATTACCGACGCTTCGAAAAGAGACGGATCGATCATATAATAATGATTTACTTTGTTTGCAAGTTGGAATTATCAAAAACTTCCAAATTTACTACGGAGAAACAAAGCGATAAACTTAAACATTGACGCACTTATAGTTTAGTAAGAAAGACTAAACGCTCTCAAATACTCCACGGAAGTTTTTTTTAGGTGACCAGTACACTTGTACACTTAAATTAAAATGAAAGTAGCGAAATGTGAAAGTACCAATTGGTACCATTTTGCTACAGAAGCAGAATAAACAGGTGATGGTGACGTATTCTTTTACAGACAGCAAAAGCTGATTTTTATATGACAGTGTCGACAGCTTTGGGCGAAATATTCAAAAGGACCAGACGTTAAAATTGTTGGGAACCATAAAGAGCGTATAATTATGTTTCTATCCGTAGAAAGTAAAAAAAAACAGAAAGTGTTAACATATGGGCAATCGTCAGATTTCCCCGTTCGCGTCGTCGGTTAAACGAAGCCATTGCACAGTTTTGTATTATACAAAGCGGCTTGCCAATGGACTCAACCGCCCGTTCGAAACGACATGATATTACGTCGTCACCACAACAGACTGTATATCAGTCTGTCACATTGGGTGTTCGGCCAAATGACGGATTAAACTCGGCCTTGGGACGTATTCAAGGCACATCTTGTTACTGCCATCTTTTGGCCGAATAAGTAGGCGAGATCTACACTAGAGAAGACAAAAAAAGATTGAAACTCTTACACGTAATGGGTATCACCGCCAACCGTGAAGTGAAGATAGCGATGGGAAATAAATAAATAATCAGTGCCATACTGATGAATTAGCATGCTATGGACGAGCTATTGCATCGTGTCCAGAGATTTAAAATTTCATAGCACTGCTGGTGTAGTGATATCATGCAAGATTCCCATTCTTGCGACCCGGGTTCGATTACCCGGGCAGTGCACATCGTTTTTGTTAGCCTGTTAAAGTGGTTACCGACGATTCGAAAAGTGACGGCTGACCGATCATATTATAATGATTTACTTTGTTTGCAAATTGGAATTGTCAAAAATCCAAATTTGCTACGGAGAAACAAAGCGATAAACTTAAACATTGACGCACTTATAGTTTAGTAAGAAGGACTAAACGCTCTCAAATACTCCACGGAAGTTTTTTTAGGTGACCAGTACACTTGTACACTTAAATTAAAATGAAAGTAGCGAAATGTGAAAGTACCAATTGGTACCATTTTGCTACAGAAGCAGAATAAACAGGTGATGGTGACGTATTCTTTTAGAGACAGCAAAAGCTGATTTTTATATGACAGTGTCGACAGCTTTGGGCGAAATATTCAAAAGGACCAGACGTTAAAATTGTTGGGAACCATAAAGAGCGTATAATTATGTTTCCCTGCGTAGAAGGAAAATACAGAAAAGGAAGGAAAATACAGAAACGGACAATCGTCAGATTTCCCCGTTCGCACCGTCGGTTAAACGAAGCCATTGCACAGTTTTGTATTATACAAAGCGGCTTGCCAATGGACTCAACCGCTCGCTTGAAATGACATGATATTACGTCGTTACCACACCTGACTGTATATCAGTCTGCCACATTGGGTATTCGGCCAAAAGCTGGATTAAACACAGCCCTGGAACGTATTCAAGGCACTTCTCGCTACTGCCATCTTTAGGCCAAATAAATAGGCGAGGTCTACACAAGAAGATAAAATAATTGATTGAAACTTTTACACGTAATGAGGTATAACCACCAAACGTAAAGTGAAGATAGCAATGGGAAATAATTAAATAATCAGTGCCATACTAATGAATTAGCATGCTATGGACGAGGTATTGCATCGTGCCCAGAGATTTTAAATTGCAAAGCACTGCTGGTGTAGTGGTATCATGCAAGATTCCCATTCTTGCGACCCGGGTTCGATTCCCGGGTAGTGCACATCGTTTTTGTTAGCCTGTTAAAGTGATTACCGACGCTTCGAAAAGAGACGGATCGATCATATAATAATGATTTACTTCGTTTGCAAGTTGAAATTGTCAAAAACTTCCTCATTTGCTACGGAGAAACAAAGCGATAAACTTAAACATTGACGCACTTATAGTTTAGTAAGAAGGATAAACATTCCCAAATACTAAGTGATATGACCAAACACACACACCAATGTGAATCAATCCAGTCTATAATGTAATCAAACACAACAACCAAGTCGTATACAGATACTTACGGGCTCCACGGAAGTTATGTTGAGCTGACCAATACACTTGTACATTTAAGATAAAATAAAGTAGCGAAATGTGAAAGCACCAATTGGCAGCATTTTGCTACATAAGCAGAATAAGCAAGTGATGGTGACGTATTCTTTCAGAAACACCAACATTTTTTTATTGTGACAGTGTCGACAGCTGTGGGCGAAGTTTTTAAAAGGGCCTGACCTCGAAATTGGTGGGAAACACAAAGACATATAATTAAATGTTTTTATCCGTAGATAGAACAATACAAAAAGTGTTAACACACAGGCAATCATCAGATTACCTCGTTCTCAATATCGGATTACCTAAGCGATTGCAAAGTTTTGTATTATACAATGTGACTTGCACAAGGCCACATCCGCTCGCTTAAAGTAATATAATATGTCTTTGTTTCTGAAGTAGGCTTTATATCAGTCTGCCACATTGGGTATTCGGCCAAAAGAGGGATAAAACACGGCCTTGCAACGTATTCAAGGCACATCTCGTTACTGTCATCTTTCGGCCGAATAAGTAGTCGGGGTTTGCACTTAAGAAGATAAAATAATTGATTGAAACTTTAAAACATAATGGGGTATCACCGACAACTGAGAAGTGAAGAAAGCGCAGTGCCGTACTGATGAATAAGCATGCTAAGGACAAGATATTGCATCGTGTCCAGAGATTTAAAAGCGCAAAGCACTGCTGGTGTAGTGGTGTCATGCAAGATTCCCATTCTTGCGACCCGGGTTCGATTCCCGGGCAGTGCATATTCGTTTTGTTAGCCTGTTGAAATGGTTGCCGACTCTGCAGAAGGAGACGGAGCGACCATATTCCAATGTTTTACTTCGTTTGCAAGTTGGAATTGTAGGAAACTTCCTAATGTGCTGCGAAGAAACAAAGCGTTAATTTAAACATTGACGCACTTATAATTTAGTAAGATGGATTAAACACCCTTAAATAATAAGTGATATGACCAATCACACACACCAAGTGAATCAATCGAGTTTATAATGTAATCAAACACAACAACCAAGTCGTATACAGATACTTACGGGCTCCACGGAAGTTTGTTTATGGTTGACCAATACACTTGTACATTTAAGATAAAATGAAAGTAGCAAAATGTGGAACTACCCATTGGTACCATTTTGCTACAGAATCAGAATAAGCAGGTGATGGTGACGTATTCTTTCAGAGATACCAGAAGCTAACTTTTATTATGACAGTGCCGACAGCTTTGGGCGAAATATTCAAAAAGACTCGACATCAAAATTGTTAGGAACCATAAAGAGCGTATAATTATGTTTCTATCCGTAGAAAGGAAAAAACATAAAGTGTTAACATATGGGCAATCGTCAGATTTCCCCGTTCGCGTCGTCGGTTAAACGAAGCCATTGCACAGTTTTGTATTATACAAAGCGGCTTGCCAATGGACTCAACCGCCCGTTCGAAACGACATGATATTACGTCGTCACCACAACAGACTGTATATCAGTCTGTCACATTGGGTGTTCGGCCAAATGACGGATTAAACTCGGCCTTGGGACGTATTCAAGGCACATCTTGTTACTGCCATCTTTTGGCCGAATAAGTAGGCGAGGCTACACTTAAGAAGATAAAATAATTGGTTGAAACTTTTACACGTAATGGGGTATAACCGCCAAACGTAAAGTGAAGATAGCAATGGGAACGAAATGAATAAATAATCAGTGCCATACTGATGAATTAGCATGCTATGAACGAGCTATTGCATCGTGTCCAGAGATTTAAAATCGAGGAGCACTGCTGGTGTAGTGATAACATGCAAGATTCCCATTCTTGCGACCCGTGTTCGATTCCCGGGTAGTGCATATTTCCTTTTGGCCTGTTAAAATGGTTGCCGACGCTGCAGAAAGAAACGGAGCGATCATATACTAATAATTTACTTCGTTTGCAAGTTGGAATTGTTAAAAACTTTTTAATTTGCTAGGGAGAAACAAAGCGATAAACTTAAACAGTGACGCACTTATAATTTATTAAGAAGGATTAAACACTCTCAGATAGGCTACTAAGTGATATGTCCAAACACACATCAATGTGGATCAATCAAACACAACAACTAAGTCGTACAGATACTTACTGCTGGCTAGATAACATACCGTGGTTTAAAGTTTCAGAACAAGAGTTTGACGCCTTCACTATTTTTTAGAAATATTGCATCGCTATGGTAATATTACGATATTTATGTTTATTCCTGAGAAAACGTAGGGTGTGTTAACACACGGGTCATCGTTACATTACCTCACCTCTACCTTTGCGCTACCACAGATTTGCCAGTGTGTCTGCCTGCATGATGACACGTTTCTTTAATTTTGGTACAATCCATCAATCTTTGGTAAAACCTATCAATCCACTGGATTCAGGCAATGTCCTTGTTCATTAAATGACATTTAAAGCGGAGATCCATTTTCGTACTGGCGGCGCTTTACAATTTTTTTAGTTTTTTAATTTTACTAATATTGATTTAAGTTGCACAATTGTTGCCGGGGTAAAACACATGCTTTTTTCCACAACCGCGATAATAAACAGAAATAGTGCTCTACCCAAACCTTGTAAGTTTTGAACGGTCGTGTAGTCGAATGGTTGAGTTATATATAGCTATTCCAGTGTGATATATACTGCAAACCTTTAGTTTTTTCAACTTTTTTAAAATTTTGAATTCGTTTAGGTTTCAATATTTAACACACTTCAATAGCTCCGGTAACCGGGCGGTGAGCGCCAAATTTATTTGACATTCTTCGTGTTATTATGCCCCCTGCGCTTTCCAACTGACAAGAGTTAAAACACGAACATCTGGTCTTTTGTATACGTATTTCACTATTGAGGGATACTAAATAGTATAAGAATAGGATATTCATGTTTATCCTCTTGAGTTGAAAAACCAAGGATGATAACACAAGGCCAATAGTCAGATTACCTCGCACCCACCATCGGGTTGCCGAAGCTATTATAGTGTGTTGTGTTTAATTCATACGTTACTTCAATTTAATAGAACACATTATCAAATTGGGTTTAGGTAAAGTCCTCTAAGTTTTTTGGCCAAGTACACAAACGACCAGCCAGTGATCAGCTTCGTATCTGGAACCCTTTGAGTAAAAGGCGTCGTACTAACCTATCAGACTAATCTTCGAAAAATAACTAAATCTCCGGTTCTTTAGAAAAGAGGCAAGAGCTATCCCATTGACAGGGATAAGCCGTTGACAAATAGAAAACGCCATTGTGAGTAAACCATATATATTGTAACATTTGTTAAAATAGATGAAAAATTAAGGCACACGAATGGATTGAACCCATAGCACCGATATATACATTTTGCTACTTTATCTTACAGCAGTGTGTGGTTATATATATATTGCAGTCCGTCAATTGCACAAGGGATACTTTCAACAAACTCGGAAAATTTGGTTTTTCTAAGAAAAATCCTTTTTTTAATTCATCTAAAACCTAACTAAGAGAATATGCGGATGGAATTTTCAGGAATTTGCTTCATTCTTTATCAAATCGTCGGAAGTTTTTTGATTCCTGTTTCCACGTTGTGAAAAATCACCCTGGAATTGATTAAAGAAATGAATTTTTTATCATCTAAACGACAATCACTACTCGTGTTTTAATTTATCCAATGTGACCAAGTCAAGTTGCTGGATATTCAAGACCTAGTCAAGCCATAAACCATGTCAAGTCAAAAGCAAGGTCAAGTCAAACATCAAGTCAAGTGGGACTTCTTTAAATTTAAATAAAGTTCTGGTATTTGATCAATTTACTAGAGCCTGCAAAGTTTAATTATGACTTGGACAAAAAGTAGTTAGTTTTTTTTGAGTGCAACACAATTATGATTTTATTTTCCTTTGTTTTATGGTTTAAAACTACTGGTTTAGTCGGTTGTGCTTTTATATATTTCTACAGGTAACTACAGAAACAAATTAAGAAATAATGATTTTACCCTTTTTCTTGGTCCTCCAAAATCCCTTGTGTTATTCACCCTCTGGTTTCTATTGCTTCTGTTTCGCTGAGGGAGGGGAAATTCCCTTTGGCTATTTTGACGATGCTGGTCATTTTGATGGGAGGCATCTTGTTTATGTGGGTGACTTTTGGGGTGATTTTCGGATCTTTGTATGTGATCCTGGGACTCGGTTGCGTTATCTTGGGGTCTGTTTTGTAGCGGTTTCCGTTGATGGGTCTCGTATTGTCTTGTTTCTTTCTTATGGGAGGGTCTGGGGTCTCTTTTGTGGAAATCCCCTCTATGTTTCGGGGGTTCATCCAAAGGGTTGGCATAAATATCGTTATTGTGGAATTTTCTCCCTTGGTTACCTGGGTGATTCCCCCGACCTCGATATCTGCCTCGACCCCGCGGTGCGGACCGAGGGGTGAAATTAGGCGGTGGCATTAACCCGTTTTCGTCACGGGGGTACATCTTGTTGGGTCTGCAAATAAATGGGAAGTCATGATACCCTGAAGCGCTTGTGATAGCTTAGTTTATAGAATTAGAGGGTAGAAACCAATTTTTCCAAAAACAATTTAACAACAAAAAAGGATAATTTTTTTTATTTTATACAACAAATTTTCTTTAGGAGCATCATGTTGATTTTTTTGGAAGGTGCTTTGCGGTCCCACAAAATTTTTTTTCGACCCTAAAAGGACCACGGACCCCAGTTTGAGAACAACTGGTTTAGTGCCTTGTGTTAAAGAACACATCGGCTAGGGGTTGGTTTTGATCCGACAACCATATGGACATGTGATATACTGCGTAATATTACAAGCGGAAAAAAAATACCTGGTATCCTCAAGTTGTGGGGTGGGGGACTCATCTGCCCAGGACACTGGGGATTCCTGGGGAAATGTTAAAGTCACAATTGGGGTATAATTTGCACCCCCGGAACCCCTTAATCTACGCCTACCATATACTTACCAATGGTCCTCTCTTATCCCAGTCAATGGTATCTTCTTCGAGTTTCAATGAATCTGTTGACGCTTCTGTGGATAAAAAATATGTTCATAAGTTAGTTAAGGTAAAAGCGTAGATAGAAAGTTAGTTGGTAACCAATCCTTGTGCATAAAAAGCTGTTAGTATTGGCTGTAGATCATTTTATTTATCACCTTTTTGGGTAACCTTAAGCAATATATGAATGATTTATTGCGAGAGTGAATTTCTAAATCTGGCTTTTTTGTTATCAATTCTACCAGATGAGAGGTTTATTTAGCTTAACATCATGAAATCAAATAGAATCAAATACAATGCCAGGGCTCCAAAGATTGCTTTCTAGGTTGTTTTTTTCAGAAATGTGGTGAAAAACTCACTTTTCCCTAAAGTTTTCAAAGTTGGAGTTGACTTCTGGGTCTCTTGTGGTGCATGCGGCTCAGAATGAAGTGGCAGATGCGCAGGTGGCAGATGCGCAGGTGGCAAATGCGCAGGTGGCACAGCAGATGTCACTATTGCATCTGTAGCAGAGGCTTTTGACGAAAGTGGATTCAATAATGGCTTGGTGACACAGTTGGTGGATGAAGGCATGTTGGAAGTTGACACGGCACTTGCCAGAGCAGGAGTGGCGGAAATGGGAGCCATGGCAGTTGACACGGCAGGAGCCACGATGTCAGAGTTAGTCGAAGCTGCAGATTCATTTCTTATACGTGGCTTGGAGTGGGGGTAGGTGTCCTTTACAGCTGAAACTATTAAAAAATAAATAAAATAATCAATCGTTAAACAGGATTTTCAGTCAAATTTCGTTACTATGCCACTGCTAAGGACTAAGGTTAAAGTGGCATAGTAACAAGCGTGGCATAGTAACAGGAGTTTGTAAAATATTTATTGTGTACTATAATGCAAAAATGATATAGTAGCCTAGCGAGGTGGAATAGTAATGAGATTGGATAAAATGTGGTATCAGAAACAAAAAGCTTAACAAATAAACTTAAATTTGTAATATTAACAGCGTATTCCAATTAATTAGAATGAAAACTTATTAGCATCTTGGTTCTTACAAATGACTTTTGGTTTGTATCTCTTGTCTATCAATTTGTATCGAATGTGCAACCGTGTGCTATAATAACTATAGTTTTGCAGTTTTACACACTTTCCAAATTATGCAACTTAAGTGTTCACATTTTAAATAGCATACATTCAATCGGCAGAAAAAAACCTTTAAAAAAAGAAAAATCTATGAGTGACAGAGCAAATTAAATGAACTCAGAGCAAATTAAATGAGGTCAAACTCACTTGCGCCAAAGTTTGGAATCACTTTAGTTAGGACGTCTTTGTCATAAGTGAATCTCGTCGTTCGACTCAGCTCCTCGTCAAATTTCCGATCCGCTACGAATTGTTTGATCTCCCCCCGTATTTCAGTCACTTGGTGGGGTTGCATGCCAGCGAAACGATCAGTTTGTCGCTTCAGCTCCTGCGCGCGATGCTCGCGGCTCTCCAGATTGTTAACTACGGATAGTGAGGTCATAATAGAACCTGTATACAATGCTATTGTGTTGTCTGAACAAGATGTGCTGATTGTGATCGTTAATATGACTAAATCAAACAGGAAATTTGTGCTAAGTGTGATATGACCCTAAATTTAAATAAATTTAATGAGAATTTTGAATTAATGTAACAGGAATTTGATATAAAGCTAATTAAAAATTTGGATAAAGAAATCTGGTTTTTATTAACCATTCTTTCGAATAAGACTGCACAAGAGAATAACGGGACATAACAGTGCCCAGAGTGGTATTTAAACCTAGACCTCAAGACTTCTTGTCCAAACCACCCCTCTCCAAAAACATTGAACGTGATTTACCCAACTCCTATCACAACTCCATCATCCAACTACTCACATGCTTCCTCCTTTAAAGCATCGAGTTTCCTTAGTAGTTCAACTTCCCGGTCTTGCAACGCTCCATTTAACTCTTCGAATACCTGAGAACGTAATATTGTACGATGTCAAAACATGGTGAT
>CH000572.1:2333-13840 GCA_000149265.1 Ciona savignyi | reverse complement strand
TGATCATTTGATTTTTTTGACTTGGACGTAATAAACATGAAACTTGGTAGATAAACGATTGCCTGGTGTGATAGCTTTCCTGTGTTTTCCCATTTACAGGATAAAAACACATATTCTACACTATTAACCGAAAAAAAGGTTTTTAACAGTTTTAAAACTAACACAGATCCTTTAATTGCATTTTTATTTTATAATTGTAATATTATCCAAATCGTTATTATTAAAATCGACACTCAAACGTTGTATTTGCAATTTGGCGCGAAACCATTAATATTTACTTAGAATAACTAAACTATTTATACCGCTACAGTACTATTTAAAGTTACCAGAACATAGGCTAACCAAGTTTGACCAATATCAGTCATTAAAATCGGTTAACAAGAAAAGCTGTCATATAAAGGTAAACGACGAAACTAAATTTTCGATTCAGGTTAAAATGCCGACACAAACACATTGCGTTTGGTTTCCTTACATTATGACGTCACACATGTGCAGCCAATCGTGACAACCACGAATTTAGGAAACCAGTGTCCCCGTTTCAAAAGCAGACGACAGAAAAATCAAAGTTTAATGAATAAAAACGAGTTTAATAAAATGTGCATTTCCTTTTTCACTGTTACAACACTTTTTTCGGGTAATGTCAGTACATCTGTGCCACAGGTAAGATTACTTTTATTGCATTAACACGCAACAATTTGCGACTACGTAAGACAACACTTCAAGAGCGGCAACTTTTAAAAGAATTACGTGAGATACTAATAGATTTTCGTTTTTGTTGCATGCGAGATACTGTAAAGTAGCCTATTTGTCTGATCGGCATATCTATTTCATTTGCATCAATGCCTTTGAAAATATATAAGCATCGACAGCGGCCAAGAACAGGGGCAAGTGTGGCCAACCCTCACCACAACAGGACAGGATAAGATACCCACACTTTATCCCGGGGTTGGAACATATAAGCGCCCCAATATACCATGGACACAACAGAACAAGTGCAGTGCGATAGAGTGGTAGGGAATCAGAAACTACTATAGGCCTACTTTCCTGTGTGACAACCGCATTGGTATCTTTATGGTGGGGATTGGGCCATAAGTTTAAAGATAAGGGATAGGATGCAGAACATTTTTTTATTGAGAAAATCCAAAGTCGTATGTTTCTTTTTCAATATTACCCGAAAAATCGTTCTAGATTTCCTCTTCAAGCGGCAAGTCGGACCTCATAAATTATATATAATGTTTTGGTGTATAGCCTACTGTAAAAAATATTTATCAAAAATAAAATATAGTTTGACAGTATATATATATCTTTATGGTGTCCTGGATTATGACGAACATTTTCAGTATGTTTCATTAGGTTTACCTTTTAAGATAATCTAGTACAAATTTTGGAACCAGGAGTTTGAGGGCATTTTTGTCAAGGACAATTTGGGAAGATCATGGCAATCATTCATTTTGGTGCGAGTCCTGGTTAGTAAACATTAATTTGTTGACCAGAGTGCATACGAAACGCCAATAAATTGTTTGGCTGTTCTACTGTTTAACTCCTTTTCTGATTTGCCGTGCTTTGCTTTAATGATATTGGTGAAAATCCACGGACCAGCAATCACAGACAGGTTGAGCTTTAGCTCGATCTTTGTTAACAAAGGGTTGGGACGGAGAATAAGGATTGCCCAAGTTAGGTTCTACCGGTAGCATTAATATACCTATACTATATTAGATTGACCAGAAACGTGAGAAATTTTAATGATTTGTCTAAGTGTTCATCTGGATATGAAAACTTCAGCATCTTCCAGCCAAGCTCCTTTGAAAGAGAGGTATGAATAGCCTGTTGCGGTTGTAGCAACGTTCCGCCGGATCCTTATGATCTGACGGCTGTCGATAAGTGATCACGTTCTCTAATGCACCTGATCTCAGTTTGCAGCCAGTAAACTTCCCTCGGTTAACACACACCACTTTTATTTACAAATTAACAGATTTAGGTTTCAGGTGATTAAAAGTGTTTCGTTTGATCACTATAAAATAAATTTTAACCGGTTATTGCAGAGGATTACATACACGAATTACACAACATCTATACACCAAGAATAAGCGACTAATTACAACAAATAGTACGTAAGTACAATGCACGACAATAAGGACAACGGGTTTATATACCCTATAGAGCAAAGAAATATGGGCGATACGGTCGTCGATCATGCAGGGTTAACGGACGCAAAATGATCACGCAGCGTGTAATCAGGTCAGTCCTATAGCATTATCAATGAAAAGAGTTTAAGCGAGTTTCGCTGCTTCATTCTAACTTAATGATCACGCAGCGTGTGAACGGGTCAGTTCTATAACATTATAAATCGAAGAAGTTCAAACGAGTTCGCTGCCACATTCTACATTCCGGCCCCAAATTACGAAGTTAATTTTAAAGAAGTAAGGCAGCGAATATCCCGGAACACGTTTGCTGTCGCAGTTTGTACACATAGTCTTCTCACTACGTGGTCTGCATAAGGGTAGACAAGGTTATTCGTGTGATCCGGCCCCTGTAACAGCTGCTGGTCGTTCACTAAGTAACTGGCCGCACAGTCAAACACAATCTTGAATTTTAGCCCGGTAGCGTGATTTGGCACGTACCACGTCTTCCCAGCAGGCTTCTTACAATCCTTGGAAACTATTCCTGCGTCTCCATCGCCCATATATTCCTCGATCTTTCTTTTGTACATTTCGAACAATTTTGGGTCTTTAGACAATTTCACCTTTAGGTATCCGAGTCGCTTCTCCGGAATTGTACGGTTACAAAGTAAACGTGGCGGCCAAGGCCTCCACGGCAGCCTTAATACAGAGTTCCTTTCTGTTGATTTCGTGACAGAGCTTTCCATTATAGAGAGTGCGTGCTTATCTTCCATAGACATTCCCAGCGAGTCAACTTTGTACCTTTCACTGAAGTCAAAGCTGAACTTTTCTTCCAGTTGCAAATGCAGCCCCTGATCGGTAATATTCATAAAGTTCACCTTAACAGGTTCTTCCATTTCCTGTATGTTTTCCAGTCCATTAAATGTCCATCCCAACCTCGTCCGCACAGCTGTTGGACATCCTGACTTACGACGCCTTTCACATTCTTCCAAAGCCATCTCGTTATCCGAGCCTATGAGTAGTTCTACCTCCAACTCATTCACCTTCGGGAAAACTAGGTCACTCAGGTGCGGATACCTGGTAACATCGCTTTGCGTGGGTATGCTGCTTCTTACATCTGGTAAATTTGACACTGCCAAGACGTCCTTAAGAGAAAACTCCTCAGCTTCACAAGCACCCTTCACAACAAGATCCAGTTTATATCCATCCTGTCTGTCAATGCAATTAGCAGTCTCCATTGTTAATTTAGTTTTGCATTTTAAAACATGAGGTTCTAGTTTTCTCAGTAACTCCAGAGTGCACAAGGTCCGCGTTGCTCCTCCGTCTAGGAACGCGTACGTTGACACTTGTCTCTGCTGGTCCGTTGACCATACCTGTACAGGAACCACTCGCATCCGTGTTCGCATTCTTTCAGATGATGTGCTTGCCTTAGTTGCCCCGGTTGTAACCATATCATTTTCCTTTGCCAAATGGGCACGACCACTCTCATTGGTACGTTTAGATTCTTCGGTGCCGCCAGGTTGAATGCTTGTGAAGTGTAGCAGTGTGTGGTGAGGTAGGCCACAGTCTGTTACCTGACAACGATTTTGGTTGCGGCACAGTCTCGCTGTGTGACCGGGAATAAAACAATTAAAGCACAGGCCACGTTTCCGCACGAACTCGTGACGTTCGTAAATACTCCTTTTGCGAAATCTATCGCACCTAAATAGAGGATGCGGTCGGTTGCAGTCTGGGCAATTGCTGTATATCGGACGTTCATTGTGCTTGGCTTCGCGAGTGGTAGTAGCGTATATACCAACTTTCGCATTAGTGTCGGGGTTGTACCTTGTGATATGGCCCCTTTCTGGCGTTTTGTGTAGATTGACTTCCTCCGACATTATCTGACCAAATTGTGAATTCAAACGCTTGGTAGCTTTACGTACATGTTTCATTATATCATGGAACCCCAAAGAGTTACCATGGTCATTGAGGTCGATGGCTTCATTGTTAATGTCGTTCTGCACCGCCCGTGGCAGGCGCCTAAATACATCCATAAGTATTAAGGAGCTGCCCAACTCCTTCTCGTAATTCCAAGCGGACAGCAAGTAGAAACAATTAGACATTTCATTCCACAGTTTGTTCAGACCTCGGTAATCTCCTTCGTTTATCTTCGGACCTCTGGTTAACAGTCTGACGTATGCACCCACCACTTTATGTCGTTGACCAAACTGTTCCTTTAGTACCTCAAGTGCTCGCTGATACCCATCATCCGGTGGATCTATCATAGCGCAAAATTGGATCGCTTCAAACGCTTCACCGATACAATGATTGCGTAAGTGGCTTAACTTGCTCCTCGGTTCCTTTACTCGTCTGCCGATATTCTCTTCGAATTCGGCCATAAAGGAGTGAAACTCCAACACGTTCCCGTCAAACTTTGGAATATTTCGCTGTGGAAGTGGTCCGTGTTCAAACGATAAGGCAATAGTGCGCAAAGCGCTTTCCATTATGTCATCTCTGGACGCCGCAGAACTTCCATTCCTATCTGCGGATCGCGGTGGTTCCACATGCGCTTTGGTAGCCTCCATATTCTCACCGTCGCTTAACCATGACTTCATTAAGCCTAAGTGCGGTTTAGCCTCCATAGGTTCCTCCAATTGTTCTCCTTCAAATCCGGCCCCGATTGCCTCCTTCTGAAGTTGCAACTGTCGTATTGCTTTCTCGATTTCCGTAACCCTGCGAGCATGCTTTGTCTTGTCTTGAGTCACCTCATTGATCTCTCGGCCCAGATTTGGTCTCAGTATAAGCTTATCTCCTACAAGCTTCTCAATAATATCCTTCGCAGGTTTCAAAGAAATAGGTTCTAAAAACAAGTCTTCTCCATCCACACCCCCAAGGTCGATTAATGGATTACGCTCCGTCATCCTGACTTGACACTTTCAAGGCTTCTTCACTGAACTTCTCCTCAAGTTCGAAATACTTTTAATAATGTTGCGGGTGTAGCAACGTTCCGCCGGATCCTTATGATCTGACGGCTGTCGATAAGTGATCACGTTCTCTAATGCACCTGATCTCAGTTTGCAGCCAGTAAACTTCCCTCGGTTAACACACACCACTTTTATTTACAAATTAACAAATTTAGGTGTCAGGTGATTAAAAGTGTTTCGTTTGATCACTATAAAATAAATATTAACCGGTTATTGCAGAGGATTACATACACGAATTACACAACATCTATACACCAAGAATAAGCGACTAATTACAACAAATAGTACGTAAGCAATACAATGCACGACAATAAGGACAACGGGTTTATATACCCTATAGAGCAAAGAAATATGGGCGATACGGTCGTCGATCATGCAGGGTTAACGGACGCAAAATGATCACGCAGCGTGTAATCAGGTCAGTCCTATAGCATTATCAATGAAAAGAGTTTAAGCGAGTTTCGCTGCTTCATTCTAACTTAATGATCACGCAGCGTGTGAACGGGTCAGTTCTATAACATTATAAATCGAAGAAGTTCAAACGAGTTCGCTGCCACATTCTACATAGCCTATACAGACGCTTAATGCATATATCAACCCTCGGTTATTGAATATAAACTATACATTAAATTGAAGGTATTTATAAGAGCTACAAAATATCCAAAAGAATAATGTGCGAAAACTCTTGTTCATCTGGATAAGAAAACTGCAGCATCTCCCATTACCTCCCAAAATGTCGGGTTATGTATATTCAGACGCTTCGTGCATATATCACCCAGATGGTGTTGTATATAAACTATACATTGAATTAAAAGTATTTATAAGGGATGCAGCATAAAAATTACAAGTCGAAACAGCACGGTTTAATTAGAAAATTGCAAATTTTAGAATTGTAGCACCTCGTAAAAGGTAAACACATAAATATCCTATCCTATACTATTTTTTTGGCTTTTTCAATCAATTTTGAGTTTTTATTCTAAGTCACTGTTATACATTTAAATAATGTAGATTTATACGTCACTATACAGTTGTATGCATGGGTGATTTACCCCTTCTCTCTAAGTTTGAGTATCGTCTTTCGTGGCTCTAATTCGTTCTGGCAATACATACAGTCCCTGAACTGCAAACCGCGTGTTCGCTACATCGCTACATGGTGTCAGAAGCAGGATGGCTTTTGAAGTGTCTCCGCCGGAACCTTTTAATTTCAATAACCCAGAAGATTGGAAACAATGGATTCGAAGGTTTGAAAGGTACCGAGTCGCAACCAAACTCTCAGCAGAAACGCAAACAAATTAGGTTAATAACTTGATAAATTTATTAGGCGACAAAGCGGATGATATTCTATTTATCCTAAACCTTAATGAAGATCAACTTAGTGTGTTTAAGGTCCGGGATCGTTTAGTTCAAGACTTTAAACTGCGAAAAATGTGATTTACGAAAGAGCAAAATTTAATCTGCGAAACCAGGGATGTAATCAGCCTGTCGAAGAGATTATAACGTTCCTGTATTGTTTGGCCGATAAATGTGAATATGGAAGATTAAAAGATGAGCTAATAAGAGATCGTTTGGTTGTTGGACTTGTAGATAAATCCTTATCTGAAACTACTACAGTTAGACCGTCATCTTTAGAAACGGCGGTAACTGTAGTGCGAAATACGTAATGTGTTAGAAATGAACAGCTCTCTTTAAACGAAGCTGAATACAAACCTTTAGAAGTTGACGCAGTACGAATTAAACGCAGGACACAAGCGCCTTGTAAATTAGTGCGTGCTTGCCGTGGCTGTGATTGGTGCGGGAATTTTTCATTTTTTGTACAAACCCAATCCCCTGGGCTTCAGCTATGTCCGCTTTGTGCTTTACTTAAAGGACACAACCGACTAACTGGCAAACAGTTTCTAATCTACAACCGTTGGGCTGAAAGGCACCGCACTAAATCTCCAGCAATTCGGGCTCACTGAATCCGTTTTATACGCCGATAAAAAAACGATTTTCGACAGTTTATTGTATAAAAAGACCGTATTGAATAAATTTTTATCAATCGATGTAAATGTTGTTATGGACGTAGATGTCAGTTGTCACAGACGACGGATAAATTTTAAGAAATTTCGGTAAAATGTCAATAACGTTTTTTTACTATTGTTTTTTTAATTGTATCTTAATATCATTATGTCTAATTTAAACTTAACCTGGCTTTTTTGTCCAAATTCTTTGTATATATATATAGCAGACCTTTTTTAAGGAACTTAGTGAACCAATTTGGCTAAAATATTAAGCATAACGTTTGAGAACCGCTGATTTAGAGTCATCATTGTTTTTTTTAACAGAGCGTTTCACCTTTAATTAATCAGGGTATTTTCTTCCATCTCTTAATAGGCTAAATCCTTTCTCTTGTTGTAAACCTATACAATTCAGCGTTCTAATATTAATTGTTACGAATAATCGTAGGATCACTTGTATTAGGTAATTTTGACGAGTTTAAATCTTATAAACAAACCAATATTCCTCAAAGAACAAGATAGGTTAGTCTAATTATAGGCCTATAGTCGAATTTTAGCGAGAGTAATCAACATGAATTGTATATCTCGTTTGACATAGACGGTGATAATGAGCAGCTAAGAAATGTTGAACATTACGATACTGACGCGAGCACAGAGGTGGTGATGAAAATGGTTAACACTAAATGCGGCTGTCGTCTAAACAATCTCAGTGACTATGCAACACAAGAGGCGTTATCACATGACCAATAGTCGGATTATCTCTCACTCATCTTTGATTATCGAAGCTATTACAATGGATTGTATAATGTATATGCTTAAAATATTGTGTAGAGAGTTAGAGAATTGTATATATTTTAAACGGTGTATAGAGTAAGTGCTTTAACCGGAGATATATAAACAAGAAACTCTTGTTTATATATCTCCGCTTTAACACGACCAATTTTTGCAGACTTGTTTTCTTTTTCTAGTATTTCATGGTTGATTGATTTCATTTTTTACTCAGGTTCTCAAATCTAATAACATTTTAATTGTAGTGGGACTTGAAACTGCACGGTATAAACCAGGTAAATATACCTTATTCGCATATAGCCTTAAACGGAAAAGAAAGACTAGATTAAAGGAGAAAAGAGGGTACAAGTAAAGAAGACGCCGACAATTTTAAAAACGAGAGAGGCAAAAAAAGAAAAAGGCGACCCAAAATGTAGCTAAAAAGTCACCTAAAAATACACATAAACAACGCAAAATATAAAAAATATTATTAAAATGTGGTTTAAATCTGGTTCTAAACAGCATAAAAGCATTTTTATAATATAAATCAAACAGAAAAAAACATTTTTTGTAGAAACCTTACCTTGATTGCCTTTTTTAAAGGATTTGCGCGTTAAAAACAAGGCGGGTTTAGTTAATTCTAAATAATTCGACTTATAGAAAACATACAATGATAATTTTGAATTCGTTGGAATGAAAAATAAATTATAAATCATATAAAGCCAAATTTAATACAGTATATCGACTGTATACCCCTCGTATATTAGGGTAAAGTCGACATACTTTTACGCAAAAACTACTTAGTTTAATATAAATTTAAAACAATCCACATATAGATATGTGATTCCTTTATACATTCTGTAAATATTAGCCGTCTACTCAATGTAGTTTTTGTTTGATAGCGATTTACGCAACACCACCTTGGACCTATTTCGTCGTCCCGGCCATTGTGAAGCATTGTGCGACGATGTACCTTAATAAAGAAGACGCCGACACGAAATAGGGTCCAGTTAATAGCAGATAACTCTTCTTGTGTTTAATTAAGAATTGCTATCTTGGTTTTGTTGGAAAGAAGAATAAATTATATATCATATGAAACGAAAATTAATACAATATGTCAACTAAATACCCCTTTTATAATTGGGTAAAGTCTACACACTTTTAAGCAAAAAGTACTTTATTTATTTTAATTTTTAAACAACAGACATATAGATATATTATTCCCTTGTACATACTGTAATTATTAGTTGTCCACCCAATGTAGTTTTTGTTTGATAGCGATTTAAGCAACACCACCTTGAACCTATTTCATCCCGGCCATTGTGAAGCATTGTGCGACGATGTACCTAGTAAAGAAGACGCCGACACGAAATAGGGTTCAGTTAACAATACATTACTTTTCTGGTGTTAAAGTTACAATTGCATTATTAGGTTTGTTGAAAAGAAGAATAAATTATGAATAAGATGCAATCAAATTTAATACAATATATAGATTGTTTATCCCTCATATAATAGGGTAAAGTCGACCAACTTTTACGCAAAAAGTACTTTATTTATTTTAATTTTTAAACAACAGACATATAGATATATTATTCCTTTGTACATTCTGTAAATATTAGCGGTCCACTCAATGTAGTTTTGTTTGATAGCGATTTAAGCAACACCACCTTGGACCTATTTCATCCCGCCATTGTGAAGCATTGTGCGACGATGTACCTAGTAAAGAAGACGCCGACACGAAATAGGCTCCAGTTAACAACCCATTACTCTTCTTGTGTTAAAGTTACAATTGCATTCTTAGTTTTGTTGAAAAGAAGAATAAATTATGAATAATATGCAATAAAATTTAATACAATATATATATTGTATACCTCTCGTATAATAGGGTAAAGTCAACAGGCTTTTACGCAAAAACTACTTAGTTTAATTTAAATTTAAAACAATCCACATATAGATATATTATTCCTTTATACATTTTGTAGGTGGCGAGAAGAAAGCCGGGTAACCGCCAAGGTCGGCCGGTTTTCCAGCAGTGGATTTTCGGTGGCATCGACACGACAACTAAGTAAGTTTTTTGTTCCAAATTTTAAAATGCGATACACTATTTTACGTTTTTATTCAAGGGAGTGCTTCATCAGAATGGTGCCACGTAGAGACGCAGATACCTTGATGCCGATCATAACGGAGAACATCGCCAGAGGCACGGAGATTCCACCACGTAATACTGGGGGCCTTGTCGTGGCCGTGGTGCTTTAAACTAACACCCAGTTGTTTTCATCGTCGTCATTAGCTTCGAAAGATTCAAACGAACTGTCACAGATGGATGTATTAGTGAAATACTCATACTTGTTTATATGAATAGTAAATATTTATTAAGGTTGTGTTAAACATATTTTGGTACCATGTACTGCACCATGAATTTGCCTGTGTCACTGTGCTGTTGCGGTTTCTCTTATCGACGACATTTGTATATTTGCATGCAATAAAGATTAAACTGCCATTTCTATGTATTGCCCGATCGATGTCACAATTCAGCAAAATCAGCGCGCTAGTAATATGACGATAGCCCCAATATTACCTATGACGATAACTTTAATCCAACTTATAACGATATCCCGAATGCTTCCTATGCCGATAACCAGATGAAAATAACTGGTTTGCTACCAGTGCCGATAATTAGATTGCTACCTGTGACCATAACCCTAATACTACCTATGACGATAACCCTAATACTACCTATGACCATAACCCTAATGCTACCTATGACGATAACCCTAATGCTACCTATGACGATAACCCTAATACTACCTATGACCATAACCCTAATGCTACCTATGACCATAACCCCAATACTACCTATGACCATAACTCTAATACTACTTATGACCATAACCCCAATACTACCTATGATCATAATTGTAATACTACATATGAAGATAACCCTAATACTACCTATGACGATAACCCTAATACTACATATGAAGATAACCCTAATACTACCTATGACGATAACCCTAATACTACCTATGACCATAACCCTAATACTACTTATGACGATAACCCTAATACTACCTATGACGATAACCGTAATACTACTTATGACGATAACCCTAATACTACCTATGACCATAACTCTAATACTACCTATGACCATAACCCTAATACTACCTATGACGATAACCCTAATACTACCTATGACGATAATCCTAATGCTACCTATGACCATAACCCTTATACTTAACTAGGTATATAATCGCACAATGCTTCACAATGGTAGGGACGAAATCTGCTCAAGGCGGTGTTGCGTAAATCGGTATGAAATTTAAAGTACATTGAATGGACTGCTAATATTTACAAAATGTACAAAGGAATAATATATCTATATGTCTCTTGTTTAAACATTAAAATCCATACAGTACTTTTTTTCGGAAAAGTCTGTAGACTTTACCCTATTATACGAGGGGTATACAATCTATATATTGTATTAAATTTAGTTTCATATGATTCAAAATTTATTCTTCTTTTTAACAAAACTAGGAATGCAATTCTAAATTAAACACAAGAAGAGTAATGTGTTGTTAACTGAACCATATTTCGTGTCGGCGTCTTCTTTACTAGGTACATCGTCGCACAATGCTTCACAATGGCCGGGATGAAAT
>CH000580.1:74489-87127 GCA_000149265.1 Ciona savignyi | reverse complement strand
TATATATGATCCACCTGCATATATGAGCCACCTTTATATATGATCCACCTGCATATATGAGCCACCTGTATATATGATCCATCTGCATATATGAGCCACCTGTATATATGAGCCACCTTTATATATGATCCACCTGCATATATGAGCCACCTGTATATATGATCCATCTGCATATATGAGCCACCTGTATATATGAGCCACCTGCATATATGAGCCACCTGTATATATGAGCCACCTGCATATATGAGCCACCTGCATATATGAGCCACCTGTATATATGATCTACCTGTATATATGATCCATCTGCATATATGAGCCACCTGTATATATGAGCCACCTGCATATATGAGCCACCTGCATATATGAGCCACCTGCATATATGAGCCACCTGTATATATGAGCCACCTGTATATATGATCTACCTGTATATATGATCTACCTGTATATATGAGCCACCTTTATATATGATCCACCTGCATATATGAGCCACCTGCATGTATGAGCCACCTGTATATATGAGCCACCTGTATATATGATCTACCTGTATATATGATCTACCTGTATATATGAGCCACCTGCATATATGAGCCACCTGCATATATGAGCCACCTGCATGTATGAGCCACCTGTATATATGAGCCACCTGCATGTATGAGCCACCTGCATATATGAGCCACCTGCATATATGATCCACCTGCATATATGAGCCACCTGCATATATGAGCCACCTGTATATATGAGCCACCTGCATATATGAGCCACCTGTATATATGAGCCACCTGTATATGTGAGCCACCTGCATATATGAGCCACCTTTATATATGAGCCACCTGTATATACGAGCTATCTGCATATATGATCCACCTGCATATGTGAGCCACCTGCATATATGATCCACCTGTATATATGAGCCACCTGCATATATGAGCCACCTGTATATATGAGCCACCTGCATATGTGAGCCACCTGCATATATGAGCCACCGGTATATAAGAGCCACTCTTTTCCAGGTGGAAGTGACATCGGACGTAGAAATCATCGAGAAGAAATATCCGTGTCTCGGCGCCGTCAACCGATGCGCAAAGTGTGAGTTTCCTCTGCAGCAAACCAACCAGCATTGACTTCCCCGTCCATCATTCACAGTGATTCCACGACACAATGCTCGCGTCATCAAGCTGCAATACGAGGGGGAAGGCCCCATCACCGATACCATCTTCCTCGTTGGGAAGGGGGTGACGTACGACACAGGAGGGGCCGATGTGAAGGCAGGTGGGGTGATGGCGGGGATGCACCGCGATAAAGGGGGGGCCTCTGCAGTTGCTGGGTTTTTCGAGGTGGGTATCATGGGGGTTAGTGGGACCATTTCATACAATGAGTTCCACAGATACTGAAGCGGCTCAAACCCTCCCATCTGAAAGTTTATGGGACAATGTCGATGGTGCGGAACAGCATCGGAGCTAATTGTTACGTGTCGGATGAGATCATCACAGCTCGATCTGGGAAACGGGTGAGTTGGCTGTGCATCCTGCGTACCCAGTTGACCCCATGACCCCTGATGACCCCATGACCCCACTAACCCTAATCACCCCACTGACCCCATGACCCCACTGACCCCACTGACCCCATGACCCCATGACCCCATGACCTCCACCACCCACCAGGTTAGAGTGGGCAACACTGACGCTGAAGGAAGGATGGCGATGGTGGATTGTTTGTGCGAAGCCAAGGAGAAAGCATTGAATGAAGTCAACCCTCATCTCTACACCATTGCTACTCTCACTGGACATGCCATCATTGCTATGGGACCTGGATATACTGTACGTATGTGCTTGCAACGCACCCCCAACCCACAGATCTCCCCCACAGATTGCCATGGACAACGGTCCAGCGAATGAGATCAAGAACAGCACACAGTTGCGCGAAGCAGGTGACGCAGTGGGCGATATGTTCGAGGTCTCCACCATCCGTAGGGAGGATTATGTCTTCCACACCGGTTCGTATGCATCAGAGTGTGAATGTTGGATACTAATCCCCACATGCGCAGGCAAATCTGAGTACGAAGATGTCCTGCAATGCAACAATGCTCCGTCATCTCGTACACCACGTGGCCACCAATCTCCGAGCGCTTTCATGATCATGGCTTCCGCTCTCGACGCTGTACGTCCCATTATTCACCCTCTCTTTCTCGTAGCCAGCTTCCCACCCATGAGTATATAAATGAACCAACCATCCACACACTGTAATAGCTCCAGCAACTCGACTTTGGGCATGAGGTATCTTACAATACCCGTGGATAAAGCCTGGCTTCCCACCCACGAGGATATAAATGAACCAACCATCCACACACTGTAATAGCTCCAGTAACTCGACTGTGAGCATGAGGTGTCTTACGATACCTGTGGATAAAGCCTGGCTTCCTACCCACGATGATATAAATGAACCAACCATCCACACACTGTAACAGCTTCAGCAACTCGACTGTGGGCATGAGGTATCTTACAATACCCGTGGATAAAGCCTGGCTTCCCACCCACGAGGATATAAATGAACCAACCATCCACACACTGTAATAGCTCCAGCAACTCGACTGTGGACATAAGGTGTCTTACGATACCCGTGGATAAAGCCTGGCTTTCCACCCACGAGGATATAAATGAAACAACCATCCACACACTGTAATAGCTCCAGCAACTCGACTGTGGACATAAGGTGTCTTACGATACCCGTGGATAAAGCCTGGCTTCCCACCCATGAGGATATAAATGAACCAACCATCCACACACTGTAATAGCTCCAGCAACTCGACTGTGGACATGAGGTGTCTTATGATACCCGTGGATAAAGCCTGGCTTCCCACCCACGAGGATATAAATGAACCAACCATCCACACACTGAAATATCTCCAGCAACTCGACTGTGGGCATGGGGTGCCTTATGATACCCGTGGATAAAGCCTGGCTTCCCACCCACGAGGATATAAATGAACCAACCATCCACACACTGTAATAACTCCAGCAACTCGACTGTGAGCATGAGGTGTCTTACGATACCTGTGGATAAAGCCAGGCTTTTCACCCACGGGATATAATTGAACCAACCATCCACACACTGTAATAGCTCCAGTAACTCGACTGTGAGCATAAGGTGTCTTACGATACCTGTGGATAAAGCCAGGCTTTCCACCCACGAGGATATAAATCAACCAACCATCCACACACTGTAATAGCTCCAGTAACTCGACTGTGAGCATGAGGTGTCTTACGATACTCGTGAATAAAGCCTGACTTCCCACCCACGAGGATATAAATAAACCAACCATCCACACACTGTAATAGCTCCAGTAACTCGACTGTGAGCATGAGGTGTCTTACGATACTCGTGAATAAAGCCTGACTTCCCACCCACGAGGATATAAATAAACCAACCATCCACACACTGTAATAGCTCCAGCAACTCGACTGTGAGCATGAGGTGTCTTACGATACCTGTGGATAAAGCCTGACTTCCCACCCACGAGGATATAAATAAACCAACCATCCAACACACTGTAATAGCTCCAGTAACTCGACTGTGAGCATGAGGTGTCTTACGATACTCGTGAATAAAGCCTGACTTCCCACCCACGAGGATATAAATAAACCAACCATCCACACACTGTAATAGCTCCAGTAACTCGACTGTGAGCATGAGGTGTCTTACGATACTCGTGAATAAAGCCTGACTTCCCACCCACGAGGATATAAATAAACCAACCATCCACACACTGTAATAGCTCCAGCAACTCGACTGTGAGCATGAGGTGTCTTACGATACCTGTGGATAAAGCCTGACTTCCCACCCACGAGGATATAAATAAACCAACCATCCACACACTGTAATAGCTCCAGCAACTCGACTGTGAGCATGAGGTGTCTTACGATACCTGTGGATAAAGCCTGACTTCCCACCCACGAGGATATAAATGAACCAACCATCCACACACTGTAATAGCTCCAGCAACTCGACTGTGAGCATGAGGTGTCTTACAATACCTGTGGATAAAGCCAGGCTTCCAACCCACGAGGATATAAATGAACCAACCATCCACACACTGTAATAGTTCCAACAACTCGACTGTGGACATGAGGTGTCTTACGATACCCGTGGATAAAGTCTGGCTTCCCACCCACAAGGATATAAATGAACCAACCATCCACACACTGTAATAGCTCCAGCAACTCGACTGTGAGCATGATGTGTCTTACGATACCCGTGAATAAAGCCTGGCTTCCCATCCACGAGGATATAAATAAACCAACCATCCACACACTGTAATAGCTCCAGCAACTCGACTGTGAGCATGATGTGTCTTACGATACCCGTGAATAAAGCCTGGCTTCCCATCCACGAGGATATAAATGAACCAACCATCCACACACTGTAATAGCTCCAGCAACTCGACTGTGGGCATGAGGTGTCTTACAATACCCGTGGATAAAGCCTGGCTTCCCACCCACAAGGATATAAATGAACCAACCATCTACACACTGTAATAGCTCCAGCAACTCGACTGTGGGCATGAGGTGTCTTACGATACCCGTGGATAAAGCATGGCTTCCCACCCACGAGGATATAAATGAACCAACCATCCACACACCGTAACAACTAAATGTCCCACACCCCCAGCATGGTATCGATTCGGACAACCCACTTAAGTACACCCATCTAGACATCGCAGGGTCCGAAGGGGAATTCCCCGGGGTACCAACTGGAGCACCAATCACAGCTCTGTATTCCAGATATTTCGGCAAACATTAATTCATTGTTAACCAATCCACGTGACCATAATATTATTAATCGTTGCAATAATTGTATCATTAATCACATTATGTTGTGAATATGCTTTGTTGAAATCATAAAGTTCGATTGTCACCAGGACATAGAAATCGTATGTTACTTAGTTTGACGTCCATGAAAATAATTTCGATTATTGTTCACAATTGGATTCTTCGATTAAAACTTCAAAATACAATTGGGAAAAGTGTTCAAATGCTGTCTTGTCACGACGAACTCTGCTTCTAGATTGTTCCGACAAATCCAACAAACCTTGTGTTTCTAGCGTACTTGACCATTCTCTGAATAAATACACTAATATTAAATGTACGAAAAAGCAAAAAAAAAAAGAAATTTAAAATAATTAGATTCAGTATTTGTTTACGTACAAAAAATATGCGTACACTCTTTAACCCTTTATTCAATTAATATCTGGAAAAGCCCCAGAATTATTTTTCTCTAAAACCAAAGACAATTCTCATTTACGTTTCATTTGAAAATTAAGGTAATGACCAATCGAGTTGAATCTTTGTAAGTTTTTAGTCAATGTAGATTGGATAAGTTTCCCTACGGAACATAATAAGCCGTTTTGCCAATGCTCGGCACTGTGTATTATGGGTCCCATTTGAAAAAATTGGACACATTGTTTTTATCCGCCGTTTTTTTGGGTTTTTTTTTCGTCAAACGCTTAACAGGCATGGCTTGTGGCTCCGACATCTAACAGAAGGAATAATTGAATCCCAATGAAACTTAGTCATTTGTTAGACCATATGGTCTAGACATGCACAAACTAAAATCTTGGGTAATAAATCCAGGGGAATTCCCTTGATACGTTAAAAACCTAAACGGTATTTTTTTTAGCTTTTTAGAGCATGGCGCTTGAACGGCTGCTTCAATTTTAATTAGATTTGGTAAAATGTAAGTATTTAGTCACTTATTTAACACCGAAAGAAAATAAAAAAAATCCCTAGGGAAATACCAAAAAAATAGGATTTTGTTCTAAAATCAGGATTGTGACAGACATGCCATTTCACCCCGACATTTACCAAAAGGAGTAATGGAATCGGAAATAAAATTTGACATTTGTTAGAAAACATGGTCTAGATATGCAGAAATCAAAATTGTGAGTGATAAATTTAGGGAAATTCCCCTGAGACCTTAAAAACCAAAACGGTATTTTAAAAAAAAAATAGCTTTTTACTGGATAGCGCTTGAACAGATTCTCCAATTTTAATCAGATTTGGTAGAATGTAAGTGCATCAGTGACTGATTTAACAATTAAAACAAATAAAAAAGATTACCTAATGAAATGCCATAAAAATATGATTTTTTCCTCAAATCATGATAGCAACATGCATGGCATGGCGTCCCGACATCTACCAGAAAGAGTAATGGAATCGCAATAAAAATTTGTAAGAGAACATGGTTTAGATATGCAGAAACTATAATTTTGGGTAATAAATCAAGAGGAATTCCCCTGAGACGTTAAAAGCCAAAACGTTTTTTTCTAATAAATTATCTTTTTGGGGCATAGCGCTTGAACGGCTGCTCTAATTTTGATCAGATTTAGTGAAATGTTAGATCATTAAACACTCTGAGTCAATTGATTAAAAGAAAGAAAACATTTACTTAGGGTAATTCCCTTAAAAACGAAAATATGTTCTTGAATTATGATTGTGACAGGCATGCCATATCGCACTGACATATCCAACAAGGAGTCGACAAAACTAAATAAAACTTTAAGAATTGTCACATAACATGACCCACATATGTAAAACAGAAACTTATCTACTAAACCCAAGGGAATTCCCTGAAACCATGAAATCGGGCTATTTTGGAAATTTAGCTTTATTTTACCACCACGCTTTAAAACAAGCTTTAATTTAAAACATTTGTGGTGAAATGTTCGTAAATTTAAGACGTTTATTCTTTTCTCATCTACACATAGAAAAGAAGTTTGGTCTGATAACTATGGAACCCATGCGTTTATGCTTGCAGAAACAAAGTACATACTCAGTGTATAAAATAGAAATTGTGGTTAGGGACACTGTAGCATGAATATATGGCATACAACATGTGTTTTACAAATAGTGGTGGTTAAACACGTGGTTGACACTCTCTAGTTCAATAGTTGCATGTGCGCGTCTGGGAAATCTCTTGATCTCTTATCATACTTACTATTATCGCAAGCTTGCAAAGATGTTGCGCTGACGTTTGCAAAATCAGTGGAATAATTTTTGTTGCGCGATGGATCGCAGCCGTGATTTTAAGTTTATAATTTCGATATGATTGTAATGTCATTTTGATTAATATAATTGTATTATATTTGTCCAGTTTTGATCTTTGATGTCTCTAGTTAATATATTTAGCTTAGCGATCATGGAGCGCAATCAATATCTGGAGAATTGAAAGTAGATTTTATTCTTGTGGTATTTATGTAATTGTTGATGTCGAATCATTATTGATATATTGCATTAAAAATATATGGTTCTGTATAAACACATTTTAAACATTAGCAATTTGTTACTGTCTAGTCTATTGTCTGCAAATTGTCCAGTTGTGTTTACATTTTACAAATACTTACATAATCAGGAAAACTCATCATTTTCAAGAATGCTTTGTAGGAACTGAAATGAAACGATAGTTGGTGTTTTCTTTACATTATTATCAATCAATGTAACACACAGGTTGACGAGATGTTGTCGCGAGATATAGCCGAACTCATGACCCTGATACAACGAGAGGAAGCTAAGATGGGCGAACAGATCAAACAGGAAGGTCCTGCAGTCAAAGGTAAACGCAACATTCATTCACCAATGGGTTTGTCTGTTAACAAATATCAATTCCATAAATTTTCCTAAAAAAGTTCCATTACTTTCTTCCTGCTGCACTGGGATTTATTGTAGCTTCATTCAAGGATAATATCATTTATCCGACGGTTAGTCTGGCGGTTTAGAGCGTCGCCTTTCAACCGAAAGGTTGTAAGTTTAAAACTGGTTGCTAGCTAGTCGGTTGTGTCCTTGGGCAAGGCACTTAACGGACATTGCCTGAACCCAACGGATTAATGGTCCTATTCTATAAGGTTTAATAATATTAAGCAAGATTTTTGGTTTAGTATACAAAAAATGAATTTGACATTTGAGAACCTTAATAAACCGCTTGCAACTGTGATGTATTAGCAACTGTTCAGTGCTCTATAGTACAATAGTGTTTTGGATCGTAAGGACCCCAATATGATGTCAAACTGTTAACCCAACCACAACCAGCGTATATAAACTATACGGTTTCAACTGATATTTTATTGTAATTGAATCCTTAAACTCATAGCTGGCAATAATATCTGTGCAACAGTGTCTATATACATATTGTGTTATTTTCCTGCTTTATAAACTTTCTTGTTTAAGGTCTATGAAACATTTTTTAATAAATCAATTTAATTGTAGACTTAATGGAGTAAAAATATTTAAAAATAAGCAAAGCAGCACAACAAAGTAAAAAATACTTTTTGTAATCCTATGAATCAAATGGTTTCCTATATTTTTTCTTAATTCTCTGATTCAGTAAGCAAAGGCACAGGTATCGCAGCCACATTTCCCAATTTTACTCAACATTAAGATCGAGTTATAAATGAAACTTGTTTTATTTTTGTGCAAAATCCCCCATCACTTTTCATTGATCAGTCACTACAAATACCTCCTAAATTACAATTCCTCACGTTGATTGTTGCAGGAGGGGCGTTCACGGTTGGATCGGACAACCCGTTCAACAACAAGTGGGGGGAGGGAATCAACGCGGGGAGCGACTTCGACACCGACTGGATCGTGGGGAAGAAGAAGCCGGAATACGACGAGATCTTCATGAAGTTGTCGCCGTGTAATGGGAAGGTGAAGGGGAGCGAAGCTAAGAAGGTCGGTTCGGTGTCGATGAGATATTCAATATAATCAGCATCAACATTGTTTGTCAGGAAATGGTGAAATCCAAACTCCCCCACACTGCACTCGCTAAAGTGTGGAGGTTGGCCGACCATGATAGAGATGGGCAACTCACAGAGGAGGAATTTGCTCTTTCCATGCATCTCATCAATATAAGGTTGGAGGGATTCGAGCTTCCGGATGAGCTGCCCGAACACCTGGTTCCCCCATCACAACGCAGTAAGTGGGAACTGTGTTCACTTTGTTGCTTTACACAACGGTGCTGTGAAATCTATATTACTGCTAAATATTATTATAATAATATAAAACTTTTTCTTTTAAACTGTTTTTTTGCTTTGCATTTCCTGTTAAAACAGTCATTATTATCCAGCCAAGATTTAACTAAACAATTTCGCCTTTATAAATATATTTTCAAGAATTGATAATTTGTCACTAAATTATTAAATTTCTCTTTCCAGAACAAAATGATTTTAATGATGCAGCTTATTAAGAACACTGATGTTAGCACCACATTACACAGGTTCTTATTTGGGTTTTATTTGAAGTTTTTGGGTATTTTCCGAATCAATGTTTTTAAATGCCCTGGGCACTTTAATCAATATGTCTTTTATACTGCAAGTTTACAATGCTACATATGATTAGATTCTTAGTGGTCCTCAGATACTGTGTGGATTGGAATTATGTTAAAATACCAACAATTGACACCACGTTTTGTGGCTTTCCATGAAAACCCACATTTTGTAGGAAAAAACGAAGAAACAATCATTGTTTGCGTGCTCTGCCCCTGTGTGTGTTGTCTGCATCTGGTTTTTGCTCTTTATATGATGGGATATTTATGTTTATCCCCATGAATGGGAAAATCAAGGGGGTTAACACACGGGCAATCATCAGATCACCTCGCGCCCATCGTCGGGTTACCGGAGCTATTGCAGTGTGCTGTATATGATAGACACGTTCCTTAATTTTGGAAGAACCCATTAATCCGCTGGGTTCAGGCAATGTCCGTAAGTGCCTTGCCAAAAGACACAACCAACTAGCTGGTGACCAGTTTCGTATCTGCAATCCTTCGGCTGCAAGGTGATGCACTAAACCACCAGACTAACCCGTCAGACATAACTTACCCATCCTTATTATTGTGGTCAAAATTACCAAGGGTCTTGATTTTTCTACCAGAATTTCTCATTAAACTATATAAAATGTGTCTAACAAAGCCATTTCCACAGATAAATGAAGAATCAAAACACTTTCATCATCTATGTTTTTATCCTTGCTCGATGGTATCGCAATTAATCCATCTGAAAATTATTCAATTTCATGTGATTTGATTCATATGTTCATTGAGAAAGTAGTTGATTTTAAGTGAAAAGTCTGTGCCATTCGCGCATGTTTCCTCCAACTTGATTGTAAATCGTCACTTTGTGCATGGAGCTTTTAACTCGTATTTGTGCCAGAGTTTGCTGGAAGTTTCTTAACAAACAACATCATCACAGCAATTGAATTTAACTTGTCCACTTGACATTGGGTCACTAACTTGTACAAAAGATTGTCAGAGGGTGAATTAACAATTTCCAATCAAAATGTATAATACACTTGATGTATGGAGTCTTACATATATCTAAACGTGCAATCTAATTAATAATTGTTTCGATTCGGTTATCCAGTATAATCTGCAATTATACAGAATAATATTTCATTTTTGGAAGTACTATGTTGTATTTTTATAATTGTTGAAGACTTATTTAAAATATACCGTCTCTCTATAGCTTATTCTAATAATAAATAGGAGTAGACTCTTAGTATACATTAAACCATACGTGCTTTGCGTAATATTCTCTTTATGCTGTAACATACTTCTGATGTGTTTTTACGAACAGAACTAAACCAGGTGTTTGTTGCTGGGTAATGACCTGTTATACTAAATATACTTGCAGTACTACAAGTGCATTCAGTTTGATGTGATGTTAGGTTTGTGAGAATATCTTATTATTTATTGCTCGACAACCAACCAAATAAAAAAGTTCATAAAACTGGGATGAAAATAAAACGAACCTGGAAACTTGTTTTACATTCTTCAAACTTGCAGTCGTTAGATTCCCTCGTCCACTGTAGGATTTCCGGAGGTATTGCAGTGTGTGGTGTATTTATAATTGGGGCGTTCCATTTATTAAAAAAATACCATTTATCCATTGAGAGCAAGCAATGTATGTTTGTTTAGCAGTGGCTGACAACCTTTTAACAATTTAACCCATGGACTATTTCCAAGCTGACCTAAATATACGCGGACTATAGTAATGGGTATGAAAAATATAATTTTCCATCATTTTTACCGAAAAAAATCATTATGTATTCGTTTATTTGGCACAAAGATAAAGATGGTGAATTAGGAATAGTTACAGATTAGTCTGGGTGGTTTAGTGACGTCGGCTTTCAGCCGAAGGGATGCAGGTTCGAAAACTGTTCGCTAGCTAGGTCGGTTGTATCCTTGGGCAAGGCATGTAACATACATTGCCTGAACCCAGCGGATTAATGGGTTCTACCAAATTGAAGGAACATGTTAATCGTACACAGCACACTGCAATAGCTCCGGTAACCCGACGGTGGGCGCGAGGTAATCTGACGATTGCCCATGTGTTAACCCCCTTGGTTTTCCCAGTCACAGGGATAAACAGGAATATCCTATTCATCAAATAATTCAAATGAGTCCGCGGACTCGGGTTGGGAAACACTGATCGTGGGAACCGTTTCAACCCTTCAACCCACCAAACCATTCGTTCGGGCAAGTTTCATTTTAGCGTATAAAATGCTGCATATTTGGATATATTAATTATGGAAATAATATTAATCGTTAACATCTGTAGCAATGTATTGCTTACAATTATTACCAAAATAGTTGTGTAGTATGTGTAGCAGCGGCCAAACCTGCAAAAACGTCACAGCATGTTTTAATTGTTTTATTGGTGACCTGTTTAACAAGTTCTATCCTTGTGAACTATAGAGCAATTGCCTCAGAACAATTAAATCGTCTATGTCGGCTGCGTAATTGTCCCACCGACAAAGCGTAACCATTCTGTATATATTCCGTTCAACAACTATAACTATATAGAGTGTTACCACGTGTTTAACTACCACTTTTTTGTAAAACCCAATTTATATGCTACGTGTTTATGCAAACATGGTCCCTAACAACATTTAGTGTATTTTATACACCGAGTATGTAGTTTTGTAGCATTTCGTATATATATATTTGTTTTAATTTATTTCATGTCTAATATAAAGAATCTCACGTGTTTTTTACGCAATTATCACCTTGTTATGGCCGTTGTATTTCTTCTGTTTAAAATTTCCCACCTAATTTCCCACAGTTAGTTAAACGAACATATGTGAAACGCTTCGCATCCAAACCTTTCGGACCTCGTAAAATGCCTTATATTAGGTGGGAAATTAAAACAGTGAATTATAACTTGCTTCAGATAGGAAATCCACCAACTGAAGTGAGAAATTCAAAAACACACAAAGAATGAGGCATGTTGGGCTTCCATAGTTGACACCAACGATAAGGGTGGTCGCATCAAACATCAACCAACAATTGGATGCATCTGGCCACCTCCTTTAGCTGTAAAGTTTTGTAATCGTGGAGCAGTGCTTTGTGAAATAAAGTTGTTGATTGTGCATCTGCTAGCTGTTTTGTTGGAAAAAAGTTGCCGATGTACGAAGGGGTATGGGCTCAAAATAAAAACAATTTGGATGGTTTTGGGTTTAGGTTGCAGATCCAATTTTAAATTGTGAAAAAAATCTAAGACTTCCTATGTCAGGATTTTGAGTGACAGTCGTTTTTGTGAGGTCAGTTTGCATTGGAGAGATGGGGGACTAATTGGTTGAACGCCTCCTAAACTT
>CH000580.1:15521-56042 GCA_000149265.1 Ciona savignyi | reverse complement strand
CGATCCGATTTTTGACATATGGCTTATTTTCTCCCCCTGCTACAATTTCACGTGGTCTGAAGATAGCTCCAGGAACATTAGTTCCAATTTGCATTCCGATTGGTGAATTCGCTTGCAAAGACAATATAAATTTTGCGATACGTTTTAGGTGTGACCATCTTTTTGCGTGATTCGGTATTGGTATCTGAAAACGATCCTGTGAAATTTCTGGACAGGTGTACGATTGGTCTATTTTAAATTTCACTTTTCTGTCATAGCTCAGTACCTCAATATTAGATATTTGACTGCGTGCAATCTGCCCTCGTCCAGCCATGGTAGTTAAATCCAGGTGACTTGGAGTTCCGTTCTTATTCAATCGTCGACATATCTCCTCCAATATAAATGTTGTGTTCGATTGACCATCCAAAATGCTGTAACAAAGGATTGAATATTGTGGATGACTTATATCCCTTACCCATACCGGAACTATCATCGAACTTTCTTGTCTGCAGGTTATGTCAGTTGGAGTAGATTTCAGGCGATTGCAATAGAATTGTGGGGTCCAATAAACGTGTAACGAGGTCAAGTGTGTACGCTTGCATATTTTGCACGTAGCCCGATGCGTGCACTCTCTCGCAATGTGAGTATTGCTAGAACCACACCCATAACACAAATTACTTATTTGCAAAAAAATTTTTGTTTTATTACATAAGTTTATTTGTTTAGTCTATGGTTATAACTTTTACAATACGTGCAGTTCAAACTAGGCGACGAGCTATTAACCTGTTGTTGATATTTCGCTGATCCACCAGACGCGTTGTAGTATAAAGTGGTCGGCTGCCTTTGTAAGCTCCCTCTGCGATCAGAGGTCAAGCCACAATACCTTGCAATTCTGGAATATTCTCCCGTTCTGATTGCAATGTCACAAATTGAGCTAATTTCTCGAATGTTAGATAAGTTCCATGTTAAGATAATTTGTATGCAAGTACTATGTCACGCCATTTGTTAATATTGAACGGCGGTAACCTTGCAACAATTATTGTACTTTCTTTCATTTGGAAAGTCCAGAACACCTAATTTGTTGATTTGGCTTTTGGCAGCCACAATTTAATTAAGAAAATCGGAAAATCTCCTTACACTGTTTGCATCATTTTCAGTGAGCTGGTCCACGCATTTAGCTTATTCGTAAAGGATTTACCAAACTATCGTTTCCATACCTTTCTTTTAATATTTTCCTTGCTTGGGTGTACGCCTCCTCCGACTGCAACAGAAAGTAGCCTTCTACCACCGATCTGGGTTCGCCCGATAGGTACTGCTGCAGCAAATTTAACTTCTGAGCAGCTCAGGTATTAGTGTTTCGAATCTACAAGCGCGTTGAACGCGGTATTCCAAGAAAACATGAAGTGGATTACAGGTAAAAACTTTAATTTTATTGGAAGAGCGTAGTAGCTAGCAGGTGGTGAACTAGTCGCCTTATCCCACGATTTGGTTTGTCGCCGCTTGTCAATTGCGTTTTAAGCTAGGTCTCTGGTCTCGTTGAATAAACTCTGTAATCGTTTCGCTATTTTAGACCCCCTACCGAACACGGACGGAGCACACTCATTCTCAAGGTCGGTCATTAAGATTCGAAAATTTCGTTTTTGTTTAAATAAATCCGTTACTGCATGTTGGATCGGTTCGTATTCATCAGACACTATCACCGATTCCTGCACCTTTTTGATTAAATAATTGAAGTTTGGTTTTTGGGCAGTTAACTTTCTATTCAGATTTACATGCCGACGCACTGTCACATGGGTCTAATCAATTACAGCCACAATAATTTTGTCCGTAGTTGTGTCATCAATGATCCGTTCTTTACTATTTAGTGATTATCGGGAGCCAATCACTATAGAGGCTGCCAATCAACGCCGGCGTCGTTGTTAACGTCTTAAAAGTGGACGCGCCCTTTCCAATTCCTTTATTTGGTGTGAAAGCGATAACTAAAAAACACTAGAAATTTTGGCCCTCTATTTTGTACAGGTCCGCTGGAGTTAGTTTTAAACATGGGGTTGGAGTTAGGGTTAGTTCTGGGGTTGAGATTAGTGTTTAGGGCTGGGTTTAAATTAGTGTGTAGGGCAGGGCACTGGACATAGCGGACCTGTACAAAACTAGAGAGTGTCAACCACGTGTTTAACCACCACTATTTGTAAATCATGTGTTGTATGCCATATATACATGCTACAGGGTCCCTAACCACAATTTGTCTTTTATACACTAAGTATGTAGTTTGTTTCTGCAAGCATAAACGCATGGGTCCCATAGTTAACAGAGCAAACTTATTTTCCATGTTTAGTTAAATAAAGAATAAACGTTTTAAATTTACGAACATTTCACCACAAAAAATTATAGCTTCTTTTCAAGCGCTGTGGTGAATTAAAGCTAAATTTCCGAAACAGCCCGATTTAGTTTTTTTTTATAGTTTCTGGGAATTCTCCTAGGTTTAGTGGATAAGTTTCTATTTTTACATGTGTGGGCCATGTTATGTAACAATTCTTAAAGTTTTAATCTGATTTGTCGACTTCTTGTTGGAGATGTCAGTGCGATATGGCATGCCTGCCACAATCATAATTTAAGAACATATCTTTGTATTATGGAAATTAAACTAATTAAATGTTTTCTTTTTTAAATTGTTTAAAGTGTCTAATGTTTTAACATTTTACCGAATTTTATTAAAATTAGAGCAGCCGTTCAAGCGCTATGGCCACAAAATCTAATTTATTAGAAAAAAAAAACGTTTTGATTTTTAACGTCTGAGGAAAATTCCCCTAGATTTGTTACCCAAATTTTTGGTTTCTGCATATTTAGACCATGTTGTTTTACAAATGTCCAATTTTTATTGCGATTTTATTACTCCTTTTGGTAGATGTCAGGGCGACATGAAATGCTTGTCACAATCATGATTTGAGATCATATCCTATTTTTTGGGGTATTTCCCTAGGTAATTTTAATATTTCTTCCAAGTTTTAAATCAGTGACTAATGCACTTACATTCCACCAATTCTAATTAAAATTGTAACAGCCGTTCAAGCGCTATGCCCAAAAAAGGCAATTTTTTTAGAAAAAAATAGCGTTTTTTTTTAACGTCTAAGGGGAATTTCCTTTGATTAATCACCCAAAATTTTGGTTTTTACATATCTAAACCATGTTGTCTAACGAATGGCTAAGTTTTATTACGATTGCATTATTCCTTCTGGTAGATGTTGGGGCGACATGGCATGCCTGTTGCAATCATAATTTTAGAACAAAATCTAATTTTGGGGGTATTTCCCTAAGTAAATTTTTTATTTCTTTTAATTGATAAATCAGTGACTAATGCACTTACATTCCACCCTATCTTATTCAAATTGGAGCAGCCGTTCAAGCGCTATTCCACAAATAGCGCAATTTTTCATAAAAAAATACCGTTTTGGTTTTCAATCTCCCAGGGGAATTCCCCTTAATTTATCACCAAAAATTTTGGCTTTTGCATATCAAGACCATGTTGTCTAACAAATGACAAAGTTTCATTGCAATCCCATTATTCCTTCTGGTAGATGTCGGGGCGCCATGCCATGCCTGTCAAGCGTTTGACGAAAAAAAAAGAAAAAAAACGAAAAAAACGGACAAAAACAATATGTGTCCCATTTTTCCAAATGGGACCCATAATAAATGCATGTAAGATGCCATAAAAAATGGAAAAACTATAACAAAGTAATATTTTAACAATTGCGCATCCGTTATTATTGGTCCCATTTGGAAAACAAATTGGAAAATCCGTTTTTTTTTTTTTTTTTTTTTTTTTGTCGAAGGTTTGACTGTCATGGCATGGCGCCCCGACATTTACCAGAAGGAATAATGGAATCGTAAAGAAACTTAGCCATTCGTTAGACAACATGGTCTAGATATGCAAAAACCAAAATTTTGGGGAATAAATCAAGGGGAATTTCCCTGGGAGGTTAAAAACCAAAACAGTATTTTTTTATGAAAAATTTAGCTTTTAGTGGCATTGCGCTTGAACGGCTGCTCCAATTTAAATCATATTTGGTGAAAAGTAAGTGTATTACTTACTAAATTAACAGTTGGAAGAAATAACACATTTATCTAGGGAAATACCCTAAAAAATTTGATTTTGTACTTAAATCATGATTGTGACAGGCATGCCATGTCGCCCCGACATCTACCAGAAGGAGTAATGGAATCGCAATGATAATTGGACAATTTTTAGACAACATGGTTTGGATATGTAGACACTAAAATTTTGGATGATAAATCCAGGGGAATTCCCCTGGAACGTTAAAAATCAAAACGCTATTTTTTTCTAAAAACATAGCCTTTTTTGGGCATAGCGCTTGAACGGAAGTTACAATTTGAATCAGATTTCGTGGAATGTAAGTGCATAAAGTCACTAATTTAACACTTAGAAGAAATAATAAAATTACCTAGGGAAAAATCCCAAAAAATAGGATATGTTCTCAAATCATGATTGTGACAAGCATGCCATGTCGCCCCGACATCTACCAGAAAGAGTAAGGGAATCGCAATGAAAATTTGACATGTTTTGGACAACATGGTCTAGATATGCGAAAACCAAAATTGTGGGTGACAAATCGGGGGGAATTCCCCTGGAACGTTAAAAATCAAAACGCTATTTTTTTCTAAAAACATAGCCTTTTTTGGGCATAGCGCTTGAACGGAAGTTACAATTTGAATCAGATTTGGTGGAATGTAAGTGCATAAAGGCACTAATTTAACAATTAGAAGAAATAATAAAATTACCTAGGGAAAAATCCCAAAAAATAGGATATGTTCTCAAATCATGATTGTGACAAGCATGCCATGTCGCCCCGACATCTACCAGAAAGAGTAAGGGAATCGCAATGAAAATTTGACATGTTTTGGACAACATGGTCTAGATATGCGAAAACCAAAATTTTGGGTAATGAATCAAGAGGAATTCCCCTGAGACGTTAAAAACCAAACGGTTTTTTTCTAATAAATCAGCTTTTTGGGGCATAGCGCTGGAACGGCTGCTCTAAATTTGATCATATTTGGTAAAATGTAAGACCATTGGACACTTTGTGCCAATTAAAAGTAAAGAAAACATTTACTTTGGGTAATTCCTTTAAAAACGAAGATATGTTCCTGAATTTTGATTGTGACAGGCATGCCATATCGCACTGACATCTCCAACAAGAAGTCGACGAATCAGATTAAAACATTAGGAATAGTTACATAACATGACCTACATATGTAAAAATAGAAACTTATCCACTAAACCTAGGAGAATTCCCAGAAACTATAAAAAAAACTAAATCGGGCTGTTTTGGGAATTTAGTTTCATTTCACTGCAGCGCTTGAAAAGAAGGTTTAAATTTAAAAACATATGTGGTGAAATGTTCGTAAATATAGGACATTTATTCTTTTTTTAACTACACATGTAAAAGAAGTTTGGTTGGTTAAATATGGGACCCATGCATTTATGCTTGCAGAAAAAAAACTACATACTCGGTGTATAAAATACAAATTGGGGTTAGGAACCCTGTAGCATGAATATATGGCATACAACATGTGTTTTACAAAGAGTGGTGGTTAACCCACACGTGGTTGACCACTTTCTTAGTTTCTTTAAATGTTTACTCCTATAATATTAAATAAAAACACCATTTAATACATACCTTAATTATTATTTACCAAAAGAACCTGCCTGGTGCTTTCTCGTAGCCGAAATCGAAAAGGACTATTCAACTTATAAAACGTGAATTTGCCAAGGACAAATCATAGAAATAAAATGTAATTATTAATGAACCAAAACAATCAATGAACCAAAACTTCTGCAGCGGTGCAGTAACACTGACTTGGTGACTTTCCAGTTAGACACCTTCGTACACGGGCAGCTTTTTTAAATAGAAATTACATTGTACACACAAAATTATTTTTAATGCCAACCCTGATTATGTATACAAGAACACATCCCAAGCATACTATGCTTATCTGAAGCCTAGAATATGACGCTTTAAGATATCAACAAATCCAAATATTTTTTAGGTATTTGTGAATGCGTCAACGTTATGCATAAGATGGGGTTCTTAATGACTTGTAGTGAGCTCCCAAGGTCGTGTATAAAATGCTTGTATTGGCGGGAAGAAGTATAATTGTTTGCGAGCCAAGTTTCGAACCCAAGTTGGGCTAGGCATAAGAACCGTTTTGTATAATAGTCGGTAAATGTATCTGTCGCAATAACTATTCAACACAACTAACTCAAATCATTGCACTCTAACGGTAATATATAAGAAATAGGCGGTAACGTCTTACGGTTTTGAGCGGGAATGATCAACAGCGACAGGTAATTATCATTAGCGTTGGTCACGTGGCCATCACGTGGTAATCAACGCACAATGTAAAGGCACGGAGATAACACATTGTAACATACACACACATATGATGTACACAGTTTGAGCTATAACTGCGAGGTATCAATTCTGAGCGCGTTTAGCCTGTGTAACGGCGAACTCCAAAGCGAAGACTTTGATTCCCTGTCCATCTCATGTCCTTCTCCGCTTTAAGGCAGTGAAGTTAAACATTGCGTTGTTTAACCTGGGAATGGATATTACGTGTAATAATGATTATCTTAAACGTATTGTGACGTAGTTGTTACAATCACGTGATAGTGCATCTATCCTACTAAATGTATACTCGATGAATGCTTTTGTATAAACAATTGACATTATAATTCCGATTTCGTATTCCTTGTACAATACGAGAATTACTTGTTTAATATGATGCGAGTTAGATTTGACTCTTATTTCTAGTAAGTGTCGTTGGTTTTCGCCATTTATGTAACTACGGTTGTTCTGCATTCTTCTTACCAAATAACGAACACATGGAATATGTTAATGCATATCTAGCACAACGAGGATTTAGAAATATACAGCAAGTCCAGAATTGTGATATTTTTAATCTTAGATCAGTCTTTAAAACGCTGCTGAGTAAATATGATAAACACTCGCTTGTACACTATTCACTTTTGATTTCTTAATTTACTCTGATCATTAATAATCTTTGGAGTATATATTATGAAGCCAGTCAGCGAAATTGGTTGCATCCGACATTTGTTGGGTTGAAACTTTCTACAATGGTTACGTGATGAGGGGTAGACTGTTATTAGGGCAGCGATAAATCATAACTCGAGGGAGTTTGGAAAATAAATATTTTTCACCTTTTACTACTTATATCGCACTTAGTCAGGGGATAAACATGAATATCGTAGTCAGCATTCTGCTAATACTAATATTGGTTGGAAACATATGGGAAAAGTACACATATTAATATTAAACATGCAATATGCCATACAGGTAATAAAGACAGTTTGGAAGAAATTATTTAAACATAAATTTAACCTGAATTAAACGTGGTTTATTAACATTTTAAGCCATTTGTGGCAACAATAATGCGCATTATTGCACAATTATAATAAATGACTATTTCACCCCAAATTATACACGTATTGTTATATCACAACGTGTCGTATGGATTATAAGTGCTGTATTAAAACTTATTATTTTGTACTGTACTTTACCTAAGAAAGTATTTTTTTACTTTACAAAGTTTTCCACCGTGGTTAAAGCTAGCTCTGTTTTTAAATGGTGATCCTTATAATAATCGGGTTAACTGGTGTTATAGATTCTCTAGTGGTTCAGAACGCTGTTTTAGCGGCTTACCGTTGGACCAATTACTTAGAACTGATGCCCCTTTCTTTACTAAAATCACAACTATTAAAGCACACACATAAAACTGGTAGAGAATATTCGTAATAAAAAGACGTACGAGTCGATAAAAATCCAAATGGGAACTGAATTCTTTGTTAGTGACGAAAATACTTTCTCCTCTTCCCATTGTTTTGCAGAATAGTGAGTTGTCCTAACCAAAAGTTATGTTTTAATCATACATAATAAATTGCGATAGCTACTGTAACCCGATGGTGGGGGAGGTGATCTAACGATTGCTCTTGCTTTAACGCCTCTTGCGTTGTATGGCAACCATTCGTCGTAATAAACAGGAATATCCAATCCTATTTCTTTGTAAACCTAGTATTTAAATCTTTAACCTTGGTTAATAAAGTAGTCTTGTGTAATATTATTTTTAAGTTTCGTATTCACGTTGGTAAATACTACATGTTTCGGCAGCGCCGTGTGCCTAATTCTTTTTGGACTTCAGGCAGATTTCAGCTATACGCGCCACTCTGTTTTGGTCGTGTAATATGATAACAATTGACATACAAAGTATATGTTGCGGCGTGATGACGTAGCGACGGCGACGTGGCGGTAACTATAAATAATGAAACAAATTTAGCAATGGAGAAATATTGCGAAACCATAAAGAACACTTCATCCACCTGAAACTTGTGCCTTTAAATACTTCCGTTAAGTACAGAAGACCAGAAATAACGAATTGCAATACAACGCTCGGTTCCGTTCACTACAGAACTACTACAGATAAGCACTTGTAACGTTTTTTCATGCAAAGGAAAGGCCACGTATCGCATGCATCCCATACTCAATCATGCGGCTCAACTGGTGATGCGTGTGATGACGTAAAATAAACTGGGGACAGAACACTACATTATGTTGCTGGATGTAAACTGGCCTAGTCGGGATGTTTGTACTAAATCAGCAAAGACGTTGTACAACATCCTTACACTTTAAGTTGGGATAAATTAACAAATAAGTATAAAGCAAAGCATACAATGACGTATGGGCATATCATAGGAAAATATTAAACTAAGACACAATTTAAAACGCCGTTTTTTCTCAAAATGTCCATATACGACCAGTATCAGTAACCACAGTCTTCCACAGAGCAACCAACCTTCAACATCCAACTCCACCAACGTAGATGAGCAGGGACAACCGATCGGCGCAAGGCAGTACAATGTGCAGGGTGACCTTGTTATCAAACAATATCGTGGACCTCCCCCTGTTGATGTTAACCCACTTGGTGAGTTGTGATTTATGATCGTCAATAGTTTGAATATTGAGTTAAATAAAAAGTTGAAATAAACCAGTTCACCAGGAGAAATTCTCCCCATCATTATTTTGTCTAGTTGATAATGTTTGCAATATTTATCTGTTTTACAATTACCAACATACAAGAATATACTTTTACGGGGAATGAATATTAAAATTTAAAGGTAACTCGCAAATCCAATTGTTTATGCCTCAATTGTTTTTTGCTAATCGAGCCAAGTTTCGCACCAATAATGGTCTCGTCACAAGGACCGTTTTTTATATGTATGTCAGTATATGTATCGGTCGCGTTCACCATTCGGCCATACGACTGTATGCCTCAAATTAGCTACAGCATGTGCTAAATAAACTGTAGCGACCTCCTGTGTTTACATAAGCTTTATGATTGCCGCAGCCGACATTTGCGCTGACATTGCGTCATCAGTGAACTATAATTACCGCAGCTCTCAAATACTTTGGGCATATAAGTTTATTTGACTTTGGCTCATGAGGCTCCCAACGCATAAAGCAACATCTTTTATGTGACAATTACTGAGAGTTTATCTGGAATCTATGTCGTTGAAACATCTAACGATTTAACTCGTAACTGGTACTAAGTTAATCGCCTCAATTGCTCAATACAATTTATGTTATCAAACTAGTGAAGCTTTGATCGACGAACCACAGAAGACAGTAGTAAAGTCGAGCAAGGAAATTTACGCAGAAACTTTAATTAACTAGAGGGTATCAATCACGTGATTAACCACCACTATTTATGGGTCCCATTTAAAAAAAAATATGACACATATTGTTTTTGTCCTTTTTTTCGTTCTGGTAGAGGTCGGGGCGCCATGGCATGCCTGAAACAATCATGATTTGAGAAATAAATGGTATTTTAAGGGTATTTCTTTAGGTAATTTTTTATTTCTTTTAAGTGTTAAATAAGTTGCTAATACACTTACATTCTAACAAATCTGATTAAAATTGGAGCAGCCGTTTAAGCGCTATGCCCCAAAAATCTATTTTTTGACAAAACTACCGTTTTGGTTTTTAACGTCCTGGGGGGAATTCACTCCATTACTGGGAAGACCTCATTCATACTCTGGAGAGAAATTCTGAATATATGAAAAGTGCAGCTCAGGCAAACATTGTGCAGGATGATATGTACGATAGTTTCGGAATATTTACTGCTGCTAAACTACGTAGTCTAAATAGAAAAATAGCTTATTAAGCTATGGCTGCAATTATGCAGATGTTGTTATCTATGTAAGTCAAACTTTCATATTAAACATACTAGTCATTGTTAATGCAAATTTGACACCTATGAACTGGACAGCATGCAGTTAGTTGTAAATAGTTAGTCGTTTACGGTTCTGCCTGAGCCCATACTGCCCTGCAAAGCTAACTGTAAAAGCTAATGTAGGCCTACAGTATTGCTTTTTCTTCGTACGATATTTTGCATGAACAATAACTTTTAAGTAAGTTGTTTGTAATGTTGAAATGGTGTAACATATATGAAAAGAACATTAGTAAAAAGTAAGAGTGGTTTTATGACATATGATTCACTATTTTACTTTGCCATGAAAGATTCCCCACTGGTGACACAAAGTAATTTTCAAGTTCATCTCTAACTATGGCAACTGCGTGTCCATACATATTTGAGTCTACTCTCCTTAATGATCGCAAGTTGGAAGATTGTCCACAGGTTCGCCACATGCCTATATATTGCTGGTCTACACTGATAGCGGTTCTGTTGCAAATTTGAAGATGCTTGCGTGACTGTAGCGATATTCGCGGCTTGTGTAATATTTGTTTGCACATTATATAATCGAAAACCAACACTTCCTATATAATCCTCCCCGCATTATGCCATACGTGGCGAGCTGACGTTTTGTGTATAAACTCATTGCATTAATTATTATCAGAAACGCGTGCTAAGCAATGCCTGCTTGGAGCCTTATTTCCATGCATGTATAACCAATCAGTTTAAACGTATGTAGTTTACCGTGTCAACTAATTTACAATGAAGAAACCTTTTGTAAAGAGTCGGATTGTCAGCTATTTTAGCCTTGGCCGAGGTCTGTTAGTTGGGTAACCTCAGGCCAAATTTAGCTCCAACAATAGGCGCCAACACTAGCCTTAACAAAGCAAAAAATAAAGGACCCCACAAGACAACAAGCTGCCTTTGTTATTGCTATAACTGTTTTAGTTTCTGCCATAATTGGCCTCCTAAAATTCTTCAACTAGTAATTTAATATGCAAAATTGGTTTTCTATGATTCTCCTTGCTCTTAAAAGCCGGTAGTTAAATATTTTAAGGTCACACCAAATAGAATTTCAGGGAAAATGCAGCATCCGAAATCTAACAAAATGGTAACTGGATGTAGTTATACGGCAGGCATTCTGAGGGGTGGGATATTTAGCTGATTTTGCATGCACATTGTACCAAAAAGTATCTATTAAAATAAAACATAAAATACGAATACATTTATATATATATATATATATATATATATATAAAATGGGTTTTCATATGGGTCTATGCTAATGCACGAGGTATCGGTAGTGTTAAAACTTGCTGGTGCCAAATAAAAAAATAACTTTTTAAACCGATATATACTTAATTTGGCATAGGCTTACAGCTGTCAGGAAATGACATATTCTATGTTCCACCAGTATAAATTAAATTAAGCTTTCATGTGTTTTAATTCATCTCTTTTACCAAATTCTACTCACCAAGCTCATCTCGTCCTGAAATATATCTTTTACCCAATTTATGAACCAGAAGTGTGCATTAAAATCGGCTCAAACAAACACCCAATCAAAAGTTTGACATTAATATTCTATACCAGGGATGAGCAACCTTTTTTGGTCTGGGTGCCAAAATCGGCTAAAATTAATGGCAAAATCCTTCCGCGTGCCAACTAACAATTCGTGATATCATATTTCTTTTTTATTCTTAAAGGTGCCTGTTTTGAAAAACAATGATTTAAATTTACCAAAATAGTCGAAAACACAATATAACAAAAACAAAACATTCACAATAAACTTTCTTAAAAGGTTCAAGTTTTATTTCTAAGAAAATATTAGTTTGAATAGCTTTAAATACATCTCGTACATCAGTTTGAAGTTGCTTAGCTGATAGTCCTAACATTCGGTAGGGATAAAAAAACGAAATAAATTTTTACAGTAATGACTTTAATTTTTATCTTTACTGCAAAATAAGCAAGCGCTGTACTATTACTGATAGAACAAACCTTAGGCAGGTAAAAAAGTGTGTTCAACGACGAATTTTTTTAACACAATTTGTAAACGTAACAATGAACTTATGTGAAATAAGTTGACCGGTCTTTTTTACTTGCCGAAATATGCATTTATGACCTTTACCGATGCCGAATGACCTTACCGGTACATAATGTTTAGTCTTATAACATGTTGTATCTCAAATTGCTAACAAAAGTAAATTAGGATGCTAAGGGTAACTGACATTAACTACATCTGGTTGTCTGCACAAACGTACACATTTCTTTCACGTCGAGTCTGTGGCAGCAGGTTGCGAAATTTGCAAGCGGATTGTTGTACTCTTTGGTGTTTGTTAAGTAACAATAGCACGGTAATAAATAATTAAATTTTCACAACTTACGGTAATAAACATTTTATGCACGTGAAGCTCATATAACATCTAAAGCTCAAATAATACAACAACTTTTAAGTTATTATCTTTAAGGGAAAAAAATGTAATTTCCTTGAACTAGCATGCCAGAAAAACGAGCTCGCGTGCCAGGGGTTGCCCATGCCTGATCTATCCACTTACCTTTTTATAAAAAGTCCGGTATGTTACTTATAACGCTACTATAGTGTAAAGTGAAGAGATTGGACATTTTCTTTTGCTTAATTTGTTTTCGAGTATACAATCGTTGTAATGGCCAGCAAACAAATCCATGTGGGAATGTTTTAAAGCAATACATCATCATGAACGCGAGTGTGTGTGCATCATCTCGCGTCTCCTGCAATGTCTGACAAGAAGGATGTTAAGACGCAAGAAACACGAAGGACTGCTTAAAACGCTATATGTGTTTGAAGTTTAACCACATTTGGTGTATTTTATATACCAAAAAAGTAGTTTTTTTCTGCAAGCATAAACTAATGGTGGGTCCATGAGGTGAGACAATCCGATTTTGTTATCCATACACATAACAGTACATGTTATTGTCTTATATGTGCACGTCAGGTCATGTTATGCCACATTCCAGAAATTTTTAACCGAACTGCTATAGTTTTGTTTCTGAACGCATGGGTCCCATAGGTGTAAAATCAAAATGACTAGCGGGCCGTACGAAAATCTCAGGCGAGGCGCAGTGCGACCAGCGGGCCGCTGGTTGGACATCCCTGCATTAAAGCTTCTTGTCAAGAACAGTCGCGAAATATAAATAAATTCCAAAACAGCCTAATTTAGTTTTTCATGGCCCCGGGAAATTTCTATAAAGAATACTTTTATACATTTTAGCGTATCAGGGGAATTTCTTTGGGTTTATTATCCAAAATTTTAGTTACTGCATATCTTTACCATGTTGTCTAACAAATAAAAATGTGTCATTACGATTCCAGTAAAATCAGAATAAATGTATTTTTGTAAATATTTTCAGCTAAAGAATTGAAGCAGAAGTTGATTGTTAGAGCAAACGAAATTGTTGGTGAAACCATCCTGCCAATTCATCTTGAACAAGCCATAGAGAGGGTTCAACTTCAAATATCTACCGTTATTCAACGATCTGATGCTGATTGGAATGAAAGCCATGACTGGCAGAACCACATGAAACGAAAGCGCTTAGATGCAGTCTATCAATATAATTCATCAGGAATTCTTATAAACCAAATTTTTACTAAAGCTAAAAAAACTGCTACAGTGGAAGCTGAAAAGCAATGCAAAAGTGATGCAGCCAAAGAACTGTATATCAAGCAACATGGAAATATTATAGGCATTGTAGGGTTACCTGGAATCGGAAAGAGTACCCTTAGCAAGATGGTGACTAAATCCATTCTGGATAAAATAATTTTACCAGACACCGAATATTTGTTATACATTTCAATGAAAAATGTTAATTTTAAGAAAAAGGTAACAACGCTTCAATTTCTCATTGACAACGGCATGACTATGTTCCCTACCCATTCGGACAAGGAAAACAAAGCATTGATCAACATGTTGCAGAATAATCCCAATGTTGTCATTGTGATGGATGGATTAGATGAAGCTGCAACCAAATTTTCCAAACAGACCCACCGCTGCACGATCAATGGAAAGGAGAAACCGGTCGACATTATCATGAACTTGCTTAATGGTACTCTTCTACCCAATGCCATAAAACTTGTGACTTCTAGACCAGGTCAATTCTATCATATACACCCTGATTGTCGACCAACTTTCGTTCTTGAAGTGCTGGGTCTTGATCAGGATGCCATAGATGATCTCGGATCACAGATCTGTGGTGAAAGGTATCCTGAAATCAAAAAATATCTGAAGGAACGACCTAACCTTTCTGCTTTGTGTTATGTTCCTGTCAATTGCATTTTGATCATGGCTTGCCTTCTTATTTGTTTATCTACAGGCAAAGAGATAAACTCAATGACGCAAGTGTTAATCTTCGCACTAACTCACTACATAACTTCTGAGCATTTAAAATCGAACATGACGGAAGAACAAATCAGCTTAGAACTGGTTAAATTAAGCCAATTAGCTTTTAAAGGTTTCGAAAAACAAAAACTAGTTTTTAATATTAAAGACTTCAAGAAAGTTAATATCAAAGAAACAATGGCCAATAACTTTATGCACACATATGTTGACAAAGCATCAGGCATGAGAATGAAAATATTAGAAGGACATAAACGAAGTTACTTTTCTCACCTCATGTGGCAGGAATTTCTCACTGCTGTTTACATGATGCTCTTCATGCCATATAAACAATTTCAATGTTACGGCTCGATATTTGAAAAATTCCAGTGGGAAGTTGTGGCAAGATTCATGTTTGGCATTTGTAACTCGACTTCAAAAACAGATCTGGAACTCATCTTCCCAACTTCAAAGATTAAAGATTTTAAGAAAAAAATGAAAATGATTCTGAATATAATTTCAGAACAAGAAATTGATTCAAAGAAAGACAACTTTAATACTTTACTTGGTAAAGTGTCAGGCTGGATGCATGAACTTGATGATAAAGAAATAATAAAACAAGTAGAGCAATGCCTGCCAACTGACATAACAATGGAAGTCCCTTCGAACCCAGCCCAAGCACGTGATCTTGCGTTTGCTTTTAAATCCTGTTCAGCACCTCACAACTTAACGGTGAAAGCTTATGATCATGCAGCGCCTGAAACCACAACTTTTCTCCGTGGTTTACAGGGATCAACGAAGACCAGGGTAAGTATCAAATATGGTTAGTTAAAGTAAGTTAAAAATAATAAAAATTAACAAACGGGATGTATGATTACCTAATCCATTGTGGGATATCTTTTACAAAGTGTATAAAGTTTGGTTAAGCAATCGGAAACTGGATGATTCCCGGATTACCTATCCGAACTTAATAAACATAACAAATAAAAATATTAACATCTCTTACATATTCAACCTGATTAAAACATGCACTTGCCAAGACAGGAAAACAAGGAAAATATGTAAATAACAAAATTACCTAAACAAAATGTGACAACTAAACAAGGGGTTTAAAAGAACATAACGTCACACATAAAAAAAAGTCACACTAGGCGACAAAAAATTTGAGACGTTACATGATATTCATTCGACTTCGTTTCCTTTGTCTTCGATTCCATTTCCTATGTCCCTTTCGTACTTCTTTAAGTGCGTTTTTCCACACTCCCGAGGAGGCGCATGGACTGACCACCGATTGCTGACTTACGGGCGTCGACGTGGCCGATGATGACCACATTGATGTGCTCCTCTTTGCTAGTGGAGAACCGTTTTTCAGGAAGAGATGCTGGTGGTTGGGGAGCAACATGCTCATCTATCTTAAGTTGCGACTCTTCCTCAGTCAGTACCTCGTCAACTATCTCAATTTCATACACCATCTCGGTGCGATATGTTTACAAAAAACATTTCCATCGCCAATTCTTTAACCGAGGTTGTGTCCGGAGCTTGTTCCTTGGCTTCTGGTGACTTTTCAGCCATCTCCACTTTCTTACTGGGCATGAAGATGCTCAGATTAGTTAAAGAGGAAGTAACATCACTCACCTTCGGCGCACCATCGTCCGATGCGCGTGGCATTCTTTCGAACTTGCTATTCTTATCGACAATTTCTCAACCTACTTTTTCCAATCTAGGCCATTGTGAACCAAAGACCCATATTTACTATCAAAGTTTTTAACAAATGATTTAAAATTCCATTGTTGCTGTTTGGGCAAAACCGGTTGAATTTGAAACGCATCTCCCCGAAGGCAACAAGCCAAGTGCAAACCCATTTGCGCCTCAACCCAATAATTTAGTTCTACAATAGTCTTAAAATGTTCTTTGATAAAATAAATTACAAAGGCGTGATATTAAAAATATTAATCTAGACTAGGCACATAAAACCTACTGCATTTAATAAGTGTAACCTACCGGTCTCGTCTAAAATTTCAGAGATTTTGATTTAAATATTTAGTTTCAGTTATCCTTTTTTTATCTAGGATTTTTTGTAACGTACAAAACTGGGTAGCTTTGTACCAATTTAAATATATTTTCGCTAAAATCAATCTTTTCCATACTGGTATATTTCGAAATGTCCAAGTTGTCTTCTTGATTTAATTTTGCATGTGCGAAATTTTTTAGATTTCCCCCTCAAACCTTGGCGTTGAGAGCGATGCAATATATGGATAAGAACAAAAAGCTTGCCATTGCCGTAATAAATGTGCATCGGCCTTTAATGCATTTAAATTCCGGCTTCTAAGTTGTGCGATAAGACGCGCACGCTAATTGGTAATCGTCGTTTTTTCCTGCTTTAAGTACTCTACCACTAAGTCTGTTATGTTTCAGTTGTAAGCCAAATGAGTCTTTAGTTTTATAGTATTTGTTAACGGATTTATTAACCGATTTTCTTTCTTTCTGCGCAGAACATTTTTATATTTGTTACACTTTTGGGCAGGGTCTCGATAACCTGTAGTCAGCAGCTCTCATCGTTATATCTAAAATGCTTGTATTCAAATGCTTGTATTCACGTAAGCAGCATAAAATCACAAGTCAACCAAAACACAATGCAGTGGTCACATTTAAAAGCAAATAGGCGGTAAACTCTAACGGTTTTTGGCGGGTAAGATAACGAACGATACATGCGACAGGTCAAAGAGTTGATTATTCTAAAGCAATCAGCGAACGCACCACAAACACGTATCAAGATAAAACATGTAACACTCTCCCCCCTCTTAAAATATTGTGTTAACAGACACAATTCAATTTGTCGACGATGAAAAGTAAACAACAAAAAAAAAAACAACAACAACAAACAGAGTGTGGTTAAGACCATTATAAGCAAGCGTGAAACCATAAAACATTTCAAATAAAACAACAAAAACCATTAATTTAAAACTTCAGTAAAAAAAAACAACAAAAAACATCCAAGTACTCAATAATAATTGCAGGTACTAAACGCAGTAATAACAAACAGTAAAAAACAAATCAAGTGCTATAAAATAAGTGCATAAGTGACAAAGAAATAAATACACAGTATAGAAACATAAAATAGTGCTCAACGTCCGGAAAATAAGTTGGTCTTTGCCTTGCGTGTTGATGTCACGCGTTCGTCTGTACGGCTTGTGAGGAGGTGATTTAGGCGTATTGGTACACATATGCTCCTGCTGGCATATTATTGGAAAAATGTTCGTTGCTTCTTTCCGCTTCGATTTCATCTCTGGTAAAGTCACTATGACTTTTCTTCAAACGGTTAAAATGAACTGTTTGCGTTTTTCCATGTTTGTCCATAATTTCGTAATTTACTGGAGGTATCGCTTTAACAATTCGAAAAGGGCGCTAAACGAAAATGAAATTTCTTTTTTTCATGTTCTTTCAGGACAGTGTCTCGTAACATTACAAGCTCGCCAACTTAAAACATTGCGTCGTTGGAAGAAGCATTCTGGTCATACCGAGTTTTCATACCCTTTCTTCTGTTTTCGAGTCGTGCTTTAACCACGTTTTGAACCAAGATCATTCGATCTTGCAGCTCTGTTATAAATGTAGAGGATGGGACGAAAGATTGCTTTCCAAAAATTAAATCTATCGGCAATCGCAAATCTCTTCCCGTCAATAAAAAATGAGGAGAAACACCGCTTTCTTCATGTTTGCTAGCATTGTATGTTGCACAAATAGAAGAGATTGCCTCGTCCCACAGAGAGTGGTCTTTTTGCACGTAGTTTTGCAGCATAGATATAATGGTACGATTGTTTCTTTCCACACCACCGTTGCCAGCTGGATGGTAGCTTGATGTCCTGGTTTTCTTACATCCAAGCAACTTGGTTAGCTCTTGAAATATTGCGCTTTCAAACTTCCCACCTCGATCAGAATGAATTGTATCTGGAACACCGTGGACGGTAAACCAGTTATGATACAAAGTATGTGCTGTTTCTTTTGCGGTCTGCGATTTCATTGGCCAAGCTTGCATGTATTATGGAAAATACATCGCAGGCAACCAATATATATCGGTTCCCACTTTGTGCCATAGGAAGTCCTCCAAGAATATCAATTTCTATTCTTTGCATTGGCGACACATCACTTGATGGGACCAAGGGTGCTTTAGGGTTTTTCGGTGGCGGTCTTCGTCGATCACATATCGGGCACTGATCACAATACGTCACGACCGTCTGCTTCCACTTCGGCCAATAGAATCGTTCCGCAACTCTACTCGATGTACGTTCGCTGGCCAAATGAGCTCCTCCGTATGCGCTATCATGGAGGTTTTGCAACACCGTGTTACGCAGTTCCACAGGAACCAACAGTTGCAGTCTAGTGGTGTCCAGTGTGTCTTCCCACCTGCGATACAAACATCTGTTATCTAACACAAGTTCGCCGAAGATGGCCCAGTAATGCTTAATCTCGACGAGGAGATGTTTAATCTTTTTATATGGAGGTCTACTTCCTTCCCCGACCCACTTTAAAACTGTCGACAAAGTGGGGATCGCCTAATTGTGCCAGATGGACATCTTCCGATGACCAACCGAAAGATGACCGCAAATCTATAGCACTTATTTTCCCATCATCGGTTGTTTGTACATGGACATAAGACTCATTAATCTTGAAGGGAAATTATTCACAGCCCTTAACGACTTCGCTGGTGTCGTCGTTGAATGGTCGACGACTCAATGCGTGAGCGTTTGTGTGTTTAATTCCAGCCCTGTGGACCAATTTAAAATCGAAGTTTGATAGAATTTCAAACCATCGTGCACATTGACCGTATGTTTCTTTGGAGGTCCATAACCAGCGGAGAGACGCATGGTCTGTTCTTAAAAGAAATTGACTGTCCAAATAACATCGGAATTTTTGCACAGCGTGAACGACGGCTAATAATTCTCTTCTCGTGGTTGAATAATTTCGCTCTGATTTTGTTAGAGTGCGACTAGTGTAAGCAACTGGGTGTTCTCCCCCATCAATTACTTGTGATAGTACGGCCCCTATGCCAAAATTAGACGCGTCAGTGTCGAGAATAAATTTTAACTTTTGATTTGGGTATGCGAGTACGGGAGTAGATATCAACGCAGTCTTTAAGTGTAAGAATGCCTTGCTTTGTTTTTCCATCCAAATAAACTTCTTGTTAGGAGATTTAATAAGATCATACATGGGTAAAGCTATTTGGGCAAAATTTTTAACAAAACGCCGATAGTAAGACGCTAATCCAAGAAATTGCCTTACTTCTTTAATTGATTTTGGTTCCGGCCATGAGGAAACGCTTTCGATTTTCTCTGGATCGCAAGATACACCTTCGCTTGAAACCAGATGTCCAAGGAACTTGACTTTTTCTTTGAAAAGCTCGCATTTAGACGGTTTAAGTTTCAAGCCACTCTCGATGAGTCGTAACAGAACCTGATCCAGATTATGTAGATGGTCCTGGAACGATCGGGCATATATTATGACGTCATCAAGATAAGCTAATGCACCATTCCATTCGATGCCATTTAAAACAATTCGCATTAGGTGCTGAAATGTGGCAGGGGCGTTAGCCAAACCGAATGGCATAATATTAAATTAAAACAGTCCTTTATGGCAAGTGAACGCAGTTTTCTCTTTATCAGCTTCACTCATAGGTACCTGCCAATATCCGGATCATAGATCAAGAGTAGGAAAGTATGAACATCCTGAGAGTTGATCCAGGCTGTCATCGATTCGTGGGAGAGGGTAGCTGTGTTTCTTCGTGTTATCATTCAGGGAACGGTAATCTACACAAAAACGTGTTGAGCCATCTTTCTTTCGGACCAACACAACAGGGCTAGACCAGGGAGATTTGGATTCACTTACAACGTCATTTGCTTTCATCTCATTGACTAATTCCTCAACTTTCTTTTTATTATCCTCCGACATACGTCTCGGATATTGACGGATTGGCACTGTGTCACCGGTATCAATAGAATGCTGTACAAGGTGGGTGACTCCAGTTTCACGCCCAGATAATGAGAACGCTGCGGAACTTTTCCGCACAACTTCAATCAAGGCAGCACGCTCTACTTCATTTAATGGGGCGAAATCAATGTTCAGTTGCTTGAGGAGTTCAGTCACGTTGCCTGAATACTCTTCGGTGGTTGCAGATCTGTCTAACCCAGAAATACTGGTTTCGTAGTAAGTGGTACTGCGCCACCTCCAGATGACAGAGTCATTGATTTGTAGTCCACAACACAGCGACCATCCTGTAAAAAATTTCTTCCCAGTATGACATCTTCCGTCAAGCTGTTTGCTACATATACCTTTGCAACCATTTTTGTTTGCGCAACTTGAATTGTAACATTAAAAGTCCCAATCATACTTATTTTTTTGCCACCAGCACCGACAAATGATTTATATTCGTTGCACGGATGTAGTGGAGATTTTACTTCGCAGCGTGAATAAAATTCGCTTGACATCGCAGTTATTGATGCTCCCGTGTCTACCAGAGCGGATATTGGCGTACCACCTACATTAATACATGCATACCTGTTATGTTTATTGAATACGGTATTCAATCGGTAGGTTGTAACATTTCCGTCAGAGTGCATGGGTCGCATGTTGTGGTAATTTCTCTGGTTCAAGTTAACACGGCAGTAACGACTAATATGGCCAGGTCTTCCGCAGCGGTAACATGATCTTACAGTTTCATTTCGCTGGCCAAATCGTTGTTAAGCAAACTGTTCACCCTGATCAGTTTGATTTCTGGATATTTTTAGGTGCTGAAGATCCTTTTGCAACTCTTTAATCATCATTTTTAGTTGATCAATCTCGTCGCTTTTGATCGCAGGTCGCTCGTCTCGCAACGCAGCCACTGTGGGCTGTGGTTGGAGAATGCCCTCGGAGGAAAGCAGGGCCTTGGCGACATCCAAAAACTTTGGGGTTGCCGAGCCAGGATGTTCCCGCAAAATTCTCTCTGCATGTTGTCTATTTCTAAGGCCGCTTGTAAATACATTAAACATTACCTCGTTTTGTGTTGTAATGTCCGTTTCGTTTGGATAAGCCATTTTTCCCAGGTTTAAAACGGCTGTAATAAAACTTTGAGTTGGATGTCACCGATGGCTTGTGTGCGTTGAAACAGTTTCTGCCGAGCATTTCTCGTTCTTGCAGTTGAGCACGTGACAGCGGTTGCACGTTCTTTCAACTGGTCGTATGTGCAATTGTACAATGGTGCTTCGGCATCTTCCATTTCGAACTTAGTTTCGTCCGGAAGGCTGGAAAGAAAACCATATCTTCTGACTGCTTCGGTTGCAGCAACACTATAAAAAAAAGCCTTCAAAAGACGTTAAAAATAAATTAAAATCTTCTTCCACCACATACTTCGGGGCTGGGTAGAAAAAATTCATCTTCCAGATTAAACACCAATAAAAAATAAAACTTCTCTGCTGCACTACAGGTCCTCTGTGGTCTCCAGTTGTTGCACTTTTGGGCAGGGTCTCGATAACCTGTAGTCAGCAGCTCTCATCGATATATCTAAAATGCTTGTATTCACGTAAGCAGCATAAAATCACAAGTCAACCAAAACACAATGCAGTGGTCACATTTAAAAGCAAATAGGCGGTAAACTCTAACGGTTTTTGGCGGGTAAGATAACGAACGATACATGCGACAGGTCAAAGAGTTGATTATCCTAAAGCAATCAGCGCACGCACCAAAAACACGTATCAAGATAAAACATGTAACATATTTATTATGAAATTCTAAATTTATGTACAATTAGGCCGGATAAACGCACAGTTCGGTAAGAATTGTTTTTTGAATGAGTTTGTTATGTTGTGTTATTAATATTTAAGTCAATTTTTATTCACAGAAAACCTATATTGCTTTGCAAATATAAAACACTTCGAGGAAGCAAGCGAGTATTTAGACTGTGCCCACGGTACAAGCAGCCTATGTTACTGAAATAGATTTGGAGGCTGCATTGTAACAAGTACAGATTGCCTATTTCATGCTTTAGGTCTACTCAAAACAGACGATTGCCCGTGTGTTAATCCCCTTGGTCTTCCAATTACCAAGTATAAATATAAAAATTCACGGGATAAATATGAATATTCTATACTGCCCTAATTCGAGTGGTACAAATAATATTAATAAATAAACTGAAAATCACGTCTTACACGTTTACCAAAAAATAAAGAGAACACAGTATAAAATGGGCAAATGAGAGAAAATATTAACATCACATGAAACGCAAAATAATACATCAGAATATAAAAACTCTTGCATTAACAACGTTAAAGATGGTGCTGAATGATAACTCGTATTGGAATTTTCAATTTTTTTTATACCGGTTGTAAGATACCAATTATTCATTCATTTCCGCATATGTTTTATTGATGTCTATGGTAAATTGTGGAGCCCGCGTATAGTTTTTGAAGTTTATTGGTCGTTGTAGCCGTGCTGTGGGCAAGGTAATCCTTTGAAACCTACAGGACGCTTTAAACCACACAAACGCTGCCTCTGTCTACTTCTTGGTTTCAGAATCTAAGTTAATGTCACAGCATTAGGTTTATTCTTCATCTCAAACACACACGTCATTCACATATGGTTGCAGTTTGGTTCTTATCTTCGTTTTCGTTTATTTATATGACTTTTCAGCAGTTATATAGGGCACACTTACGTGACGCCAAAAACTTCCTTAAGGGCATTTATAACGTCCTCAAACAATTACGGTAAGAATGCGCTATATAGTGGTAAACACGTCACACAAGAACAATAAAAACCGAATTATACAGTAAAATACACGTCATACGCGGACGTTTGACGATGTTGTCTTTTCCGTCGTCGAACAGACATACATATTTTAATATACAAGGTATGAACTTGCGAATGCAACAAAATCATAAATTGCGATATAACCGAAATACGTAACAATGGGTGTTTGTAATACAATTGCCTTTATTTTAATTACGCAGAAAACCGTATCTACAACCGTTCGGTATCTACCCGACCCTACCATATTAATCTTAATCACCGTTTAATATCTCCACAACCGTAAACGTATCAACCCTGACCGCCAACTACAACCAGAGGACATAACTGCCTGTTTTATTTAACAATGCGCGTCACTTTCAAATTATAGCAACCCGTTTCTCCACCCACGGAAGTAACTACGGTTTCAATAAAAAAATTGTTGTAAAAAGATGGCAATATTGTATTATAATATAATGAATAGTTCTTTTACTATTGCTGGCATTTTGGGAGTAAACTCGAATGTTTTAATTATATTATTTTATGTAATTTTTCTTTTATTTTAATTTGTAAATTGTCGTTATTATATTATGCTAATAATTTTGGTCACAAAATGTCACTACATCCGACAAAACGTTCCTACTCGCCTCTATTCGAGTGACTCCAGTGTGGGCACAACCCCTAACTCGCAGTGTGTATGTTTGGTTGTGGATTGGATATTTTATAGTAATACACAATAAAGGAAAATAGCAAAACACGATTTCTAAACACGCAAAATAGATGTTGTTTGCACGTAGGTTAGGATACACCTGCATACCCATTGTTCTCTTGGTCTTTTATGCAACCTCTTTGGTCGTTATCGTGAATTATCGCAACATGACATATTCAGATTATTCACCTAATACTTTTAAACTTAAATGTTCAGCTATACCATACGCATAATAATAGTGTATTTATAATTGCTTATTCATATTCTATGTTTGGGGGATTTTTTGGGGTAAACTGTTTTCAATTTTGTTTTTCTGCATTATGTTACATATCGTTATAATAATTCAGGAACCAATCATATCACCAGTAAGAACCGCCTAAGGTGTACTTTTAGCTAAGGTTTGAGCAGCCAACTATCAAATTTTCCACAATGACGACAAGAGCACTTGCTTACCAAACTATATGAATCCCTATGATGTACAATGCACAGCATGGTGGGCGCAAAATGGACTTCAGCCCTCACTACATGGCAGGTCTTCTCACTTTTGTGGGAAACCGGTCCGTGGAGGCCACTCCCCACTCAGAGTCTCTTAAACACCAGTGTGTGATGGAGGCTCTGAAAAAGACTGGCAAGGACATTGTTCTTTGCCAGATCAACTTGCACCATTGTATAGCAGCCGCCCAACAGTTAATGGGTCGGTTCCAAACAATGGGGCAAACACTCGTTGCCCTCATACAGGAACCATACTGTAAGCGAGGAAAAGTGGCCTTTGCTTCTCAGAATGCTTGGTGATTTTATGATCCTAATTCAAGCAAGCCACGTGCTTGCATCCGGTCTGCGAAAAATCTGGTGGCGTGGCCTCTACTCCAATTCATGGACAGAGACACCTGCACAATTGCAATTGCAGACAACACTAACAGCAAAAATCCTGTTGTTTTCTGTTCTGTTTACATGACTGGTGATGACCCCACGGAACCACCACCGCACAAGATGCGAGAACTTGTCACCCATTGTGAACCATCAAACCTTCGCCTGCTCATCGGGACAGATGCAAACGCTCACCATTACTACTGGGGAAGCACTGACTGCAATAGTCGGGGGCATGCCCTTATGCAGTATTTAATGAGCACAAGGCTGTCAGTATGCAGTACTGGCAACTCTCCGACCTGTGTCACCAGAAACAGAGCTGAGGTTCTCGATCTCACTCTGTGCTCTGCCAATCTACTTTTAAAGTGTCAGACTGGAAGGTCAACTAAGAAGCCTCTTTGTCCGACCACCAATTGATAACTTTCAGGGTGAACAACCTTTGTAAGACCACTCCATCGCATTACAGGAATGTTCGTAAAACTGACTGGATGCTCTAGAACTTACTCCCCTGTGTGCGGCAATTTCATCTGCACCTCCAAAAACTGCTAAGGAAATTGACGTGCTGGCGAAAGCTGTCGAAACAGCCATTACCTTATCATATGAAAAATCGTGTCGCCTGATCAAAAGAACATCAAATGACACTCCTTCCTGGTGGTGCGCAGAACTCACACTTCTTCCTCGCTGTGCGAGACGCTCCCACCGGAAAGCTCTTAAGCTTAAGACTCCTGCCGCATGGGATGAGTCCAAGGCAAGCACCCGAGCTTACAAAAATGCCATTCGCTCCAGAAAACGGGCGTCTTGGCGCAAACTGTGTGAGGAGGTGAACACCTTGCCAGCAATGGCACGGCTTCATCGAATCCTCACGACGCATCGCTCTCTTCAGATTGGATCTCTACAGAAATCAAATGGTGATTTTACCAGCCCTCCATCTTAAACCTTACACGTTCTACTGGACGCACACTTCCCAGAGAACGTAAAGAATCAAGGATCATCTACTAACCACGTTAAACAATGGTCCTCATTTCAAGCTAGCGATGAAGTGCTAGTCAACAACATCATCACAGCTGTGAGAATTAAGGCTGCTTATACATCATTTAAGCCTTTTAAAAGCCCAGGGCCTGATGGAATCTATCCAATACTTATTTAAAAAGGATTGGAAATCCTGTGCCCCCTTCTTATCCAGATCTTTAAAGCATCTCTCCTGATGGATTTTATCCCACAAAGATGGCTAGTCGCGAGAGTGGTTTTCCCACCTAAACCAGGGAAGGAAGACTACTCACTGGCAACCTGAGTCTCATGTCATTCGTGATGAAGGGCTTCGAGAGACTTATACTTTGGTACAGTGGTTCTCAAACTTTTCTAGCTCTTGGCACACTAAGAAAATTCTAAAAAAAATCGCGGCACACTTGAACAAAACAAATTGAATCAAGGAATTTTATTTAGAAAAATTAAATAAAACTTAATGGGATGGGTGTGCTTGTCGTTTGGCACAAATAAGATCGCAACGAGGTTCTATCTTTGACAAACACAACCGCATTTCGTCGTCAATTTCCAGAAGTTATTTTCTTTGTTTGCTCTTAATAGCTTTTAGTGCAAAAAATCCGAATTCACAGAGCCACGAGTGTGCAAATGGCAGAATTATTTTAAAGGCTTTGATACCGATCGATGAATAGGTTTTGTATACAGATAGCCCAAACTCGCGTCAGTGTGTGCCTTTTTACGTTTTGCCAATTGGTTTGCTACTTTGTAACTCGAATTTAATCCTTTTCCGGCTGTTTGAGGTAGCCATTTAATTTCTTAGCCTGTTTGTTTGTAACATCAGATTCACAAAGTAATTTTTTGATTTATTTTTTAACGTGGGGTGATTTGTATTGAGGTGCCTCGCGAGCTTGCTTGGAACCAGTGCTTCATTTGACAAGGCAGTATTGTAGATGGTGCAAAAAGGCTGTTGGTTATCGTCAGGTCCTGAGGCAATGAATCCGAACTGAATATATTCTTCTTTATATTTTCGTTTGTTATACTTCTGTTGAACTGTAGGAGTGTCTTCCCGTTTGCTGTGCCGCTACTTTTTCTCTTAAAAAACTTCTTCATTTTTAATACACTATCTATATTTAAAATTTGATATACAACTGAGTACTAAATATTAACAACTGAGTACTAAATAAAAGTTTGAATGGGATCCAATAACTAAAGTTTTCTAATGGAATAATCTTATTAATAAAATGGTTTCTCTCTTTTTATCTAGGTAGCTTTCCTGCTGCTTAACTCAGCGTGCAGGACGAAATGTCATGCAGTTAAAATATATTAATACACCACACTAAACAATGAATTGTGTTTATGACACAACAATCACCCTTAATCCATCGCTACCCATACCAATACTGTCTAATCTACTTACTACTAAGACATTTTAGTGCATTAAAGTTGCGTATGCCCAATTTGCCCACTCGTAACACAAAGAGATTTCTACATAATTTTTTCAAAATTACAAAAAGTTTCGCGGCACACCTGAGAATCTCAGACGGCACACTAGCCGCGGCACACAGTTTGAGAAACACTGCTTTGGTATCTGCAGGAGGGACCTATTGAACAATTTCCCTACACCCCATCCAATATGCATATAGAGCGGGATTTCCTACCGAAGATGCCCTCCACAATATGGTCATCAAACTAGAGAAGGCAGTCTTCCATAACCAATATGCACTCGGAGTATTTCTGGATATGGAAGGAGCCTTCTCTAATGCCACTTTTTTTTTTCTTTTTTTTAGTTTATTCGCGATACAGCACATTTCCCGGCAAGCCGGTCGGAATACACAATAATTGAAATCACAAGAAATCTTTGATTCCATGATAGTTCCTTTGCGAAAGTGTCATGTTAATGAAACCGTTATCCGGTGGATAAGTTATATGCTTAAACACCGAACTGCCACAGCAGAACTGCATGACTGTACCGAGAAACAATAGGTCAAAAAAGGTTATTCACAAGGGGGAATCATATCCCCCTTGTTATGGAACATCCTGGTGGACACTGTACTACGCTAATTCACTAGCCAAGAGGCTGCACTTGTGCAAGCATATTCTGATGACTTGAGCGTCATTATATCAGGCCCAGACCCATCAACGATTGGGACGATTGCCCAATCAACCCTTAATCGTCTGGAGAAATGGGCAATAAACAACCACCTTCGCTTTGCCCCGGCAAAGACAGTGATGGTAATGTTCACAAAAAGGAGAAAATGGTCTTTAAGACCAATTTTTCTCCACAATATCCAGCTTATCCTATCTAAGTATCTTGGTGTCATCCTATACAACAAGTTGTCTTGGAAGAATCACCATTCAAGTCGTATCAAGAAGGCAACTACTGCTCTGGCACAATGCCGTAGAGCAGTTGGCCCTACATGGGGGCTACAGCAAAAAATAATGATGTGGCTCTACTGTCAGATTATTCGACATATCCTGACCTATGCTTCATTAGTGTCAGTCAGCGCAACATACCAGCGCAGTATACAGGACAACCTGCGCAAGGTTCAAAGATTGGCCTGCCTATGCATCACTGGTGCCTTTAAAGGCACCCCCACAAGGGCAATGGAGATGCTACTTAACCTCCCCCCCGCTGCAAGAAAAGTCATATTGACATCTGCAACCAAGCAATGGAAGATATCCATCTTCTCTCATTGCCAGTGGATTGCAATTCCTGCACTCTCCATCTGAAACGCCATTTCGCGATTCAGATAACTCCACCTGCATGACCATCTGACCCATCATAGCTTGTCTGTTACACTGATGGGTCACGACTAGATGGATCGACTGGTGCCGGAGTACTTATTCAATCCACCAAGTTTGATTACAAATTCAGCTTTCCACTTGGAAGCCCCCCCTCAGTTTTTCAGACAGAGATTCTTGCTATAAATCATGCTGCAAGGATTTTGCAGTCTTGGAACACTGCAAAAATGTCCATCACCATTCACAGTCATAGTTAGGCTGCTTTAAAAGCCCTATTGAGCTTAAAGATACACAGCCCCTTTCTGCGAGAGACATGGTACCTTCTTTACAATCTTGGAGGGCTTAATCTTGTGGAACTTTGCTGGAATCCAGGCCACTCAAACTTTGATGGCAATGATCAAGCTGACGAGTTGGCTTAACGCATCGCGTGGATGAGCCGAAAACATGCTGAAGAATGGAGACAACAATGTGGCTGTCGTCAGACGAAGGAGTATCTTGGGCAAGGCATATCTTTTTCCAATACAATGAACTACTGCGGCTGCGGCGGAGACAGTTACGATCTGTTCTTCAGATTATCACTGGTCAATTTGGCAAAGCACCAATCCATCCTCATGCGCACGGCATGTGCAACCTGTCCCTTCTGCCAAGAAGAAGACGAGACTCCTTTACACTATGTTGGCCATTGTCCAGCATTTGCTGTAACGAAGATGGAGAAATTTTGAAGTTTTTAAATCTGATGATCTCGCATCTATCCCGGTCAAGCATTTAGTCAGATTCCTTCAGGACACTGGCCGACTTGACCGCTATATCCCGGATCCATGTTAGCTCGGGGCGCTGGAGTAATGGGCCTTCCACGGCCTAAATTCCTGGTCCCGGTAGCTACTGTGGACCCGCCCATATTAATGTAATGTAATGATGGACATCGTTGATAATAAAACAATTTAAAAAAACAATAAAATCTTGGGTATAAATCAAAAAGTCTTATTCTAGATCAAGAAGTTAAAGTTGCATGGAACAGAGCTGGGAAATGTAGCTGAATACCTGGTTCCTCATATTCAACATATTGATGAACTAACATTGGTGAATTGCAAACAACTGAACGATTGTATGCGGGATTTGTGCACAGCTATCAATGATCGACCGAACAAGGTAAATAATGGGAACCATATTTTAAGTAGCTCCATATCAATCACCGATTTATTATAGATTTATTTATTTACACAACTGTACCGCAGCTATTACAGTGTTGTTGTACAGCAGTTCTATTGTACACAACATACTGCAATAGCAAAAATAATCCGACCATTTGACCCTATTGATTTTAAATTGGAATTTAATTTACTGACTTAAACAGGACATCAATTCACACGCTTTTGGCAAGAAGTTTTCTTGCTATTTATCAATTTTTATACAAAACTAAATAATAAATTAAAAATATATATAAAATAAAAATAAATTTGATATTTTTATCGAATAGAGTTAACATGATGAAAATAAAACACATTTAACAGTGACAGTTCACTACAATGTCATTTGTGATGTCCTTTGAAATTAATATAAACAAAGATTTTTAATTTGGTTTTTAATAATTCAATGAAATTTTTTGATTTTCCATTGTTAACATTTGGCAATTTTGCTTTTTACTTCCCAAGCACCAAACGTGACACTGGTGCGTAGCATAACTCATCATTATAATGCTGCTGCTACATTCTTGGTTGTTTAATATTATATACCACATAAATTATGTGTGTTTGACGCAATGAAGTAATTGTTCAAGTGAGGAGCATGGTATTTTTGCATTAATATTATGTTGTTTAGTTCCATTTGTTATTACTTCGTATATACTTATTTCAAAACCATTCTTGTGTAAGGTACCATGTCATATCGGGTACATTGCACCATAGAACCAACGTATGATAAATCACATTAATATGAATCACCTCTTTATCCTTGTTGCAGATTGTTTTATGTATTCAATCTGAATTGGATGAGAACGCAGCAAGTTGTTTGGGCGATTGTTTGCATAAAGTCAGCCGTCTACAAATTGACCAGTGGAGATTTTCCGTACAAAGTTGCATCATCTTACGTGAAGCTGTTCAACAACTTTCCTCGGTAAGACTTCCTCTTACATTTTAATCGTTCAGAACTGAAATGATGTTCATAGAAATAAGCATATTTGGATTTGTAACAAGTAGTGATAGGACGAAATGCAAATTTCACTCGTTCGGATAAGAAATTCCTTGTTTTATCCCTGTGAATGGGAAACACACTTGTAATTACACGAGAACTTTCAAATTACCCCGCCCCACTGTTAGGTTTGCATGGATATTGCAGTGTGGTGTATATTACTGATTATTTTTCTTCAGTTTTAGTAAAACACAATAATCCACTGAGTTGATTCAGGATGACTTAAAGTGGTATTGCAATGCTTGGGCAGATAATATAAAGAAACAAAACTTTCTCGCCACGAGATAACCAAAACAATTTTGAGTTTACGCCATACGTACGCATTATGTTTCTTTAAGCAAAATTTTTTGAGTTACTGATTGCCTATTCAAAATCACACAGGGTATATATCCTATTTAATTTTGGATGTCCAAATATTTGTTTAAGGTTTTGAACTCCAGAATGGATAAATAATTCCGATAATTCCGAAAAAGTTTCAACTCGAATTGAATTTGGTCGATTTGGTGGACTTTTAATACTCATAGATTCGGGAAATTGACATTTCTATCACAATAATATTTAATAGAGCGATTATAGTAAATATTATTGTAAAGTATCGTTATATGCCAACAAACAGCAGACAACCAGAGATCATATGTCTGAGAGGACTCTTTAAACATTGGCTGTTTTGATGGACCTAAAATTATTATAGTCGTCCCAGACATCTGATTTTATAGTATTTTTAATTAAAAATTCATTGATGTTTTGACAGCTGTAAAAATTTCATTAAATTTGGTTAACTATTTCGTGTCAAAAAAGCAATTAAAAACTGCTGTCCGCTCTGTCTGCTTAAAGAATTCTACAATCCACATTAGGCCATCTATTGCATCGTTTTGCATTAAAAAGTTTAGATTAAACACAGATATCACAAAACCTATGGAGAAAGTTCAATGTAAGACATAATCAACCAGTATTGCACAAATGTACAATTTGTACGGTTTCGAATAGTTTTCAGGTGGAATTCCGGACCTAATGCTACCAAGTAAAATAACATGTGGTCTAATATATTTGTTTATTTATTTATTGGCTATCCCTTCAATCAATAATAATGAAATAGGAACAGGTTGCTATAGTACCTCCACTATGTGAAATGCAATTACAATGTGTGATAAAATAGTGCGGTATTATATGGGCCGGAGTTTGATGGTATATTAGAATCACTATCCTTATATATGCTTTTATCTTGTTTATAACTTAAATATTGCATTTCCTCAGGAGTTGGTTGTAAATGGTACTTGTGGAAAACATGATTTGTCTAAATGGGCAACATCATGGAGAGTTGGTCCTTATAAACGTCCTGAAGATGTGAAACAAATCCTACAACTGCCACCCGGGAAGGTTCGGATAAAATGTGGTTTTGGAATCAATTTTATGTCGATTTCTATTGTGTTTAACAAGTGATGAATTGTGATGGGATGATGTATTTAAATATTTCCGTTTGTAATAGAATGTTTCATTGCTTATTGTGGTATTTAGTGAGGTTTATAACATACACTCACAAGCAAGCAGGTTGGATGCTCATAATATACCTCCTCAGTTTAAAGTATTTTTTTAAAGAGTAAACACAAACTAAAACTGATGTGTAGCATAAAGCCAGTGTTGGTAAACAATGACCTCATCCCATGACTAGATTCAATCAACAGAATTGTCGTTTTAAAGATATAAATCATAAGAGTTATTCAAGAGGTTTAGGTAAGCAGTTTATTACTTGTACCAGTGAACCTGTGCAGTGGTTTAACTGCAGAATAATCAAATAATTGGACAGTTCCAATGAGTTATATTTATACATGGTGGGTTTACAAAATAATAAGATGGCAGTTTTTGCTTGAAAAAATTATGAAGATGGTAGAATATTAAAACTACTTACCTTCTAGTAAGTTTACGAACGCACAGTTTTAGTTGAACTAACTTCGTAATTAAACGAAAACTATAAAACATGCTTTTGTTGTTGGGTGATATCCCCATTAGCTTATGTCATACCCCACACCTAGTGTCGGTATATAATCTTTGATCTATATATATTAAATGACTAGAAATACTCAATTGGTAGAGGGACATTGGGGAGTCAAATAATTTTAATTTATTGCATCTCAAGTAACCCGCTAACGATTGTGTATTAGCAGGCAGTAGCATTCTCCTTACAAACTAAGTAAAACCGACATGCTTAGTCCGACTGTTAATATTGGTGATTTAAGTAATGGCCGAGTATTGACTGAATATTCATTGGAAGGTGGTGGCTATATGTATGTGTGTGTGGCGGGCTAATATATTAAATTTATCCAACCGCATAGCTTGGTGGATTATTGCATCACCTTTTAGCGGAAAGGTTGCAGGTACAAAACTGGTATCTAGTTAGTCCGTTGTATCAAATTTGTACAAAAATGCAAACAGAAATTAACATGATACATAATGTTAATGTTAAAATTGAATGATGAACAAAATTGAGACAACGGTTAAAATTTAGGTCTCTAAGGTGTAAGCAATTGACTAGTGCTCGAACTACCCACTTCCACTTTATTTACATTTGATCCTAATCTCGCACCAGTTTTTACATATGTTTAATGATGTTATCAGATAAACATTTTCCAGAAAATCTGTAAAAAGTTAATTCATGTCATGTTATCAACTTGAAACTGACATTTATTATCTTAGGCCATTTAATACCGATCCCTTATATATTATACAAAGTTTTGATTCATTAGAAATTGCTGGCAAACGACCTTTTATTTCAGATCAAAAAGTTAGAGTTAATTGGGACAGAGCTGGAAAATATAGCTGAATACCTGGTTCCTCTTATTCAATATATTGATGAACTTCGATTAAAGAAATGCAAACAACTGAACGATTGTATGCGGGATTTGTGCACAGCTATCAATGATCGACCGAACAAGGTAAATATTGGGAACCATACTTCAAGTAGCTCCACATGAATCACTTATTTATTATAGATGTGTAAATTTACACAACTATACTGCAGCTATTACAGTGTTATTGTACAGCAGTTCTATCGTACACAACATGCTGCAATAGCTTAAGTGAACTAACCATTAGCACTTGGTATTCTAAATTCTGCTCGTGTTATATTTTATTTTTATTCAAACATGAATATCCAAAACGTGGTTTTACAAATAGAAATGATAAATACGTGGTTGACATTTCTTAATTTACTGACTTAAACAGGACATCAATTCACACGATTTTAGCACGTAGTTCTCTTGCTATTTGTCAATTTTTGGAAAAAAAACTATATAAATAAATTAAAAATATTTATAAAATAGGACTAAATTTAGTGTTAATTTGAATGTATGTGGAAGAACAATTTAATATTTTAAAATATTTTTTTAAATATAATTAAAATGCATATAAATGAGTGAAATGTGGTTGAAAAAGAGTAAACCGTCTCAAATGGTTTTGACGTAATTAATCAACCACAGAACTGTAATGAGACTGAGTTTAATAAGATTTAGAAAATCTTAATCATCAATATATCCTAATTAGAAAGTAATAAGGTCCATGCACATATGCATGTAAGTTCGGGTTATAACCAGGTTTTCCATGCAGTAGGAAAATTAAAAATTCATGACATATATTACACATTGCATATTTGTTACACTGTTTTACTACAAATGCCAGGTAAGACTTAACATGTTAGAAATAAACCACATTTTACAATGGCAGTTCACAGTATTATTTTTGATGTCCTTTGAAATTAATAGAAACAAATATTTTTAATTTGGGTTTTATTAATTCAATGAAATTTTTTGATTTGTCAGTGTTAACATTTGGAAATTTTGCTTTTTACTTTCCAAGCGTCAAACGTGATACTGGTGCGTAGCATAACTCATCATTATAATGCTGCTACTACATTCTTGGTTGTTTAATATTATGTACCACATAAATTATGTGTGTTTATCGCAATGAAGTAATTGTTCAAGTAAGGAGCATGTTATTTCTTGCATAAATATTATGTTGTTTAGTTTCATTTGGTGATTATTTATATATACTGACTACAAAACCATTCTTGTGTTCTCGTTAAACTGCAAGTACCATGTCATATCGGGTATATTGCACCATATAACCAACGTATGATAAATTACATTAATATGAATCAGCTCCTTATCCTTGTTGCAGCTTGTCTTATATATTCAATCTAAATTCGATGAGAACGCAGCAAGTTGTTTGGCCGATTGTTTGCATAAAGTCAGCTATCTACGAATTGACGAGGAGAGGATTTCCGTACAAAGTCGCATCATCTTATGTGAAGCTGTTCCACAACTTTCCTCGGTAAGTCTTCCTTGTACATTTCGATCGTTCAGAACTGAAATGATGTTCATAGAAATAAGCATATTGGGATTTGTAACAAGTAGTGATGGGACGAAATACAAATTTCACTCGTTCGGAAAGGAAATTCCTTGTTTTATCCCTGTGAATAGAAAACAGAATCGTACATTTCAAATTACCCAGTCCCCACTGTCAGGTTAGCAGGGATAATGCAGTGTGGTGTGTATTACTGATAATTTTTTTTTTCAGTTTAAGTAAAACACAATAAATCCACTGAGTTGATTTGGGATGACTTAAAGTGGTATTGCAATGCTTGGGCAGATAATATAAAGAAACAAATTTTTCTCGCCACGAGTTAACCAAAACAATTTTGAGCTTACGCTATATGTACTCATTATGTTTTTTTAGGCAGAATTTTTTGAGTCACTAGTTACCTATTTAAAATCACACAGGGTATATATCCTATTTAATTATGGATGGTAATATTTTTTTTAATTTTTAAATTTCGGAATGGATAAATAATTCCTATAAATACGAATAATTTCGAACTCGATTGAATTTTGTCGGTTTGGTGAACTTCTAATTCTCATAGAATCGGGAAATTGACATAAAAGTTCCTATCACAATAATATTCAATAAAGCGAATATAGACGATATTACTTTGTAAAGTATTGTAATATGCCAACAAACAGCATACAGAGATCATATGTCTGAGAGGACCATATGAACATTGGCTGTTTTGGTGGACTTAAAATTATTATAGTCGTCTCAGACATCTGATTTAATGGTATTTTTATTTAAAAATCAATTAATGTTTTGACTGCTGTAAAACTTTTGTTAAATTTGGTTAATTATTTCGTGTCAAACAAGCATATGAAAAACTGCTTTCTGCTCTGTCTGTTTGAAGAATTCTACAATCCACAAAAGGTCGTCTATTACATCGTTTTACATTCACAAAGTTTAGTTGGAACATAGATATCGCAAGATCTATGGAGAAAGTTTAATGTAAGATAATCAACCAGTATTCCACAAATGTACAATTCGTTCGGTTCGACCAGTTTTCAGGTGAAATTCCAGACCTAATGCTACCAAGTATAATAACATGTAGTCTAATATATTTGTTTATTTATTGGCTATCCCTTCAATCAAGAATAATCATAATGAAATATGAACAGGTTGCTATAGCACATCCACTATGTGAAATGCAATTTCAATCTGTGATGAAATAGTGCTGTATTATATGGGCCAGAGTTTAATAGTAAATTAGAGTCACTATAGGTATATAATATATACTATATATGCTTCTATCTTGTTTATAACTTGAACATTGCGTTTCCTCAGGACTTGGTTGTAGATGGTGAAAGTGAAAAAATTAGTGGTGTTGAATGGGCAACATTATGGGTAGTGTATCCTGATGATCATTCTGAAGATGTGAAGCAAATCCTACAACTGCAACCTGGAAAGGTTCGGATAAAATGTGGTTTTGGTATAAATTTTATGTCGATTTCTATTGTGTTCAACAAGTGGTGTATTGTGATGGTATGATGTCTTTAAATATTTGTGTTTGTAATAGGATAGTATAGGATATTCATTTTTATCCCCTAGAATGGTAAAACCAAGGAGGTTAACAAACAGGCAATCGTCAGATCACCTCGCGCCCATCGTCGGGTTACCGGAGCTATTGCAGTGTGTTGTATATAATAGACACGTTCCTTCAATTTGGTAGAACCCATTAATCCGCTGGGTTCAGGCAATGTCCGTAAAGTGCCTTGCACAAAGACACAACCGACTAGCTAGCGACGAGTTTCGCACTTTCAACCTTTCGACTGAAAGACGACGCACTTAACCACTAGGCTAACGGGCCGGAGGAAGTTTGTACTTTGTAGCTTTTGATCGCTGTGATCTTTAAATACCCACTGTAACCACTTTTGGATATACTCACCCTGCAAAAATACCCAGAGGTAGGTGCTTAAAGTATTGCCAATAGTGCTAAGTGTGTATTTTTTTCATTTTGCTGCACGTGTTTGCACGTTTTTTTCCTCCCCCCACTCACCGTTTTATTTTTAGTCCCCATTTTTTTTCGTTTTTTTGTCTTAAAGGCAAGCTAGCCTAACTAGTGTATATCTAGACCATGTTGTCCAACAAATAACAAAGTTTCATTACGTTTCTATTCTTTCTTCTGATAAATGTCGGGGCGACATGCCATGCCTGTCAAGCGTTTGACGAAGAAAAAAAAACGAAAAAAACGGACAAAAACAATATGTGTCCCCATTTTTTCAAATCGGACCCAGAACTAGGCGACTTCAATATGGTGATAAATAAAATAGATCTTATACAAGGCTTTAACCAATTCTAAAGCAGGATAGAGAAGCACTAAAATCGCTTTAAAACGAAAATAATCTTCGGGATACTTTTACAAAATATACACGGCAACGCAATTGAAATCACGAGAATCACAGATACAACGGCTTCGAGAATAGAACTACGCTAACATTACAACATAACTATTACAAACGCTATCACACATAAAAACCAACAACTTCTCAGATTATAATAATTGCCCTATAATAACGCTTAATATCCATAATAACAATCGATGGGGTGAATCCCTTTATAAAATAAACAATGCCATTCTGGAATATACTGACGTCATAGACCACCTGTATATATATTGGCAGATGTGGCAATGGCAAAAAAAAAACAAATATAAAGACCCATTAACGTGGTGGGAAAACGGAAAACACATGATAGTCAATGAAACCAAAAATCTCTTCGTTGAAATTAATAAAGCGGAAAAACGTAGATATATTAATAGCGTAATAATAAACTTGAATCATTAGAAAAGAACGTAACATCCGAAAATATGATTAATGAAATAATACAACTAAACGAAAATATAGACCCATATGAAAATAAAATCCACCAAGGTGCAATTGTGCGTGCTAAAATCAAATCGGTTCCAAACGAGGAAAACCCGAATAAGGACTTCTTTCGGCTCGAAAACATTAAATAGAATACCGATCGTATTTATCCGTTTAAAAAAACGAGAGCACACTTACCAACTTGCCCCAACAAACAATCACGGAAATGCAAAAATTCTATGATCAACTATGGTCCGTTAAAAATGATTCGCCGCTACAAGACGAATACTTACACGACATAACGCCAATTGAGTTAGATGACATCACGCTGCGGAAATTACATCGCTCCATTAATACGAGCGAAATATACAATGTACTAATTAATATGAACTATGATAGTTCACCTGGATGCGATGGAATCACCGCTAAACTATTTAAAAAATTATGGCCAATAATTAAAGTTGATTTGAAAGAACTTTACACCAATATATACATACGTGAAATAATGCCCAAATCAATGCGGATAGAAACGGTCAAACTAATATATAAAAGTAAGGGTAAAAAAACCGACATACGTAACTGGCGCCCAATATCGTTATTAAATACAGATTATAAAATAATCAGTGCAATTATTACAAAACGATGTGAATCAACATTCAATCAAATTATCAATAAATCACAAAAATGCGGCTTGAAGGGTAGATCAATTGACTATGCACTATATAATATCATGGCAATAGTCAATGATACAAAACGATTTGCGAAAAGAAGCTCTATAATAACAATAGACTTTAAAAAAGCATTCTATCGAGTAAATCATAACTTTATAATTAAAATTCTTTATAAGTTAAACATCCCTAAAACTACCATAAATTGGATAAACATCTTATATAATCAAAAAAAAAATAGTCAAATAGAGATTAATGGCGCCCTCACACGACAGATTCCACTAAAACGCGGAATCCGTCAGGGATGCGCCTGTAGTATGTTGCTATTCCTCCTCGGTGTTAAAACACTGACCAGGAAAATTTTAAGCAACACACAAATAAAAGGACTAAAATCGGAAATACCGAAACTAAAGTAGAACAATACGCTTTTTATGACAGTTACTAATTCCCTCAAAGAATCCTTAAAAGAATTAATACGGTACGAACTTGTATCAGGTCAAAAAATAAATGCCAGCAAAATGCAAATAATATCAAATGATTCACAGTTAAAAGATAACGGGAAAGAAAATATATCCCGCGAAACATGTAAGGACAAATTAAAAATTTTAGGAGTGTATTTTAGCTTCTCCCCAACGTGTATCCAAGAAAACGTTACTAAAGCAAGGAATCAAATTAAGAGTTTATATTTCAAATATCGCGTGCGCAACCTCACGCTAAAAGGACTTGTGTTAATATTCAACACGCTCTTCGTCCCATACATCTTGTTAATATCTAAACATGCCGTCCTCCCAAAGAAAGTAATTAAAGAAATTAATAACTATATCTTTAAATTTATATGGTACCCAAACATAATCGAGAAAATAGCAAGTAAAAAACTGTTAGCGCCACCTGACGACGGCTGACTTAATGTCCCAGATATTAAAATGCAAGCAGCTCATTCCTCGCGCCTCTTTTTATTAACGACCAATAATATTATAGATGAACACTACAAGGAATGGACAAGATATAATCTTCGAACGACAATTAAACTGATAGCTAGTAACTTAAGGGCTCCACACACATATAGCGTTTTGTGCAATCCTTCGCGTTTCTCGCGTCTCGTCATCCTTCTCGTCAGGCGTTGCGTTTTAGAGAGACGCGAGACCATGCACACACACTCGCGTTCATGGTGACGTATTGCGTCAAAACATTCCCACGTGGTTTTGTTTACTGGCCATTACAATGATTGTATTCACGAGTAGAAAACGAATTAAGCAAAATAAAATGTCCAATATCTTCACTTTATTGTCACATGTTTCTATACAACTGCTCTTTCTTTTTACTAATGTTCTTTTCATATATCTCACACCATTTTCATATTACAAACAACCTACTTGATATTTATTTTTATTGCCAAATATCAAACGAAGAAAGAGCAATACAGTGCTATGAAATGAAAAATTAGCTATCACAGTTAGCTTGGAAAGGCAGTGTATATGACTGAAGAAATATAATAACACTGAAATATAAATAAAAATATTATTTACAACTAGCTGCATGCTTTACAGTTCATTGATACCAAATAACAAATTTGCATTTACAATGACTGGTATGTTCAATATGAAAGTTACAGAGTTAACAATATCTGCACAATTTCAGCCATAGCTTCATCGGCTGATTTCCCATTTAGACTACACAGTTTAGCAACAGTAAATTTTCCGAAACTATCATACATATCATCCTGCACAATGTTGGCCTGAGCTGCACTTTTTCATATACTCAGAATTTTTCTCCAGAATATGATTAAGGTCTTCCTAGTAATAAAGTGAGTGGTTATTAGAGCTGTGGAT